>JAZGTJ010004478.1:0-30729 GCA_036877575.1 Botia almorhae
TGAGCAACACCACAGCTATTGCTGAGGCCTGGGCTCGTCTGGATCATAAGTTTGATCTGATGTACGCCAAGCGTGCCTTTGTGCACTGGTATGTGGGTGAGGGTATGGAGGAGGGAGAGTTCTCTGAGGCCAGAGAGGACATGGCTGCCCTGGAGAAAGATTATGAGGAAGTTGGTGTTGATTCTGTTGAGGGTGAGGGAGAGGAGGAGGGTGAGGAATATTAAAATGTTGAGTAAATGTCTTAAAACTAACCACAGTAGACCGATAATTTACACACGATATACATAAGGTATTAAGTGTAAAGTCTACTCTTAAATGAGACAAATTAAATCCCCTGTTGTTGTGGCCAGTATGTTTTATTATTATTTGTGGAATTTGCTTGCCAAATTTTGAATTGTGACTGAATAAATTGATGGTGATGTTTAAAAACGTATCTGCGTGCTGTTTTTAAAAATATTGATATGGAGGTTAAAATATTGACGAATGTAGCTATGGAGGTTAAAATATTCAAGAAAGCAGGGTTTTGCCTCAAGGAATTCTGGGTATTCAAGAGAAGAGGTAATCTGCTTACTAATCAATTTCAAGAGTGTAGTTCAAGACATTTGACAAGTTTGGCTCTTAACCACTTAGGATTAAGTATAATAGATTAGTAGTCACACAGCAGACGGTATTAAGGCCAGACTGGGTTTCTAGGGATGTGCACGAGTTACAAGAGTAGTACAGTAGTATGCAGTAACTTACTTCAATAAAAAAGGAAACAACATTATATCAAAACACTTTGTAGTAGAACACCTTATTTTATTATTAACATTTTGTTCATAATACAAATGCAGAAGTGTTTTTGACATGAGTGTGTAAGATGAGGACACAGTCATGGTGTCGTCTGTGATATTTTAATCAGTTGGGTTAGAAATGCGTGGGTGGGGTTTCAGGGGCCATTAAACTGTGTTAAGTGTTGATAGGTCATTGCTGAATATGTTACGATAACCCAAATGACATTCTGGTTTCCTGGTGTTACAAAAGACAAAATTTAGGGCACATGCTGTAATTAAACACAGGTCTTTGTAGACAAATGGAATTGGGGTCAAATATGTATATGAAGAGAATACAAAGTAATCAAAATACACAAAAGTATTAAGTCCAATAATTATTAACATTATTAATATTAATTAATATTAATATTAATGTAACATTATTTTTCATTTTATTTCAGGTAAGTGTCAGTATTTTAAAGTAAATTTGCACAATACTTGTTTGTGAACCAGTGTCTGCTGGTTTAACAGGCATACCAGTTCTGTTAGACTGGCCTCGGTCAGCTTTTGATATCCTTAAAAGTGAGGCCAGTTAATGCTTTCAAACCAGTTTTGCCAGTTAATGTTCACACTACTTTGCTTACTGATTAAGTCTTAAATAACCCCAAAGGAACAGGTCATACCAGCCAAAAGATGAATAATAACATTCTCAAGGTATAGGAATAAGTTAGGTAGAATAAGGTAGGCAGTATTGGAGAGGCTAGTAATAGCAAGCTAGCTTTGAAAGCAAAAGATCCCACCCTCTGTTCAGAGTGCTCTCCAAAGCCACGCCTCCTCCAAAACACATGAACCGTGCCTTTAATGTAAATAATTAAATTAGTGAAAAAAGAGCAGAGGGCCCAGCATCACAGCAATAACAGCTGCAGATGTCAGTCTGCACTCTGCTGGATTCAGCAAAGCTACAGAGTGTTTTTGAATGTTTGTAATTACTTTTGAGAGAACCTTTAGAGAATGTTATTATAATATTTATATATGGTTACTAAATGACTACTTTTAAAGATTAATAGATGCTTTAGATATATATTGTTTCCTGGTAGTTCATGTTAGCTATTGCAATTACTAGTGTTAAGAAATGGAGTCTTATGGTAAAGTGTTATTGAGATTATGAAAAACACTGATAATGATAATAATATCAGAGTTTAACAGCTGGGAAAGTTCTGTCAAATCTTTTTATAAATGGATGGTACATTTACTGAGCAACTCAGTCATGTGAGATTAAGGACAAGGACAACTGACTCACAGCAGAATAAACACTGTTCACATTTGTACTCTCATTCACCGTGTATACTTCATAAATGCCGTCAATAGTCAAATACTGATTCAAAGGTCCATTTTAATTAATAATGAATAGAAAATAAAGCCGAACAACTTATTTTACTGAAGTACTTCACTTATGACTCACTCTAATCAAGATGTTCTGTATTTAGACATAAATCAAACAATAAGTCACTCATTATAGCTTGACAATAAGTTAATCAGGATAAATTTATCAGGATTACACCAGCTCTTGTGATTCCTATGTTTATACCCAGATTTTCAGAATCGTGGCAAAAAATAAATCAGCATTTCAGAACCTTGTCCTCAACAGCCATGTTTAGCATTTCTTGCGTGTCTTTATTTCAGCACTGAATTCAAAGGTAAACCGTTCAAGTTTTGACATCAGGTGGAAGCAAAACTACTCAAGTTGCTGTATAAAAATCAGTCCCATGAACATACTGTAAGCATGAGTGTCACGTTATAATATTTTACACTGTAATTATTCAGACAGATGCTCGCAAGTGTTTCTCATAAAGAACTCAAAAGAAAACGCAAACTTCTGACAAGAAACATCCCAACAATTGAATCGAAACCTGAGTTTATGTGGTACGACTAAAACACAGAAAACAGTAGATATACATTTAATAAAACGTTATCTTATGACAGGAACAAACAAAATACAGTGGCAACATGAATTGCATTAGATCAGTCCCTTCAATCTCAAAACAACACTGACCTATAAACCTCTTAACATGCCATTCAACTTTTCTAATTTTAACAAAGCGTGAGTGCATTACATAGAGAATATATGCCAAAACATCTTCTAGCGTTTCATTAAATGTTCCTAAAAAACACAAGGACAAATTTTTAACACTGCAGGGAATAAACAAAGTTAAGAAATCCCTGGTAAACTCTTAAAAGAATCCAATCTTTGTTCAGTTTACTTGCACAAAAGAAATTACATGCTCTGTGTTTTGTCTATGAACACTGCAATGAGAAAAGCATGCCATTAAATTTAAAGAACGAAAAGAGTTACAAAGTATCACACGATGTGTACCCTAATCTGCATTATTGTGCCATTAACTGCATGTGCGATCACGCAAGACATAAATTGTCTGACACTCATGACTGATTTTATGAATCGTGATTGGATGTCTTATGAATATCTAAAAATGGCCATGACAGTGTTGTAATCCCTCCACTTTTGTAACATTATCACAATTAAACATGGAGACACACTCATGCATGTTTCCATTCACTCTACCAGTGTCGATAAGTTATAAACTACAGACAGACGACAAACACACCTTAGAGTAGATGGCATATTTAATTTGATGGGAACGAAAGCAAAGCTGTGATGGATAAAAATATGATAAAAATATCTCATTTATAAAACACAAGCAGGGATGAGATTTCATCCTTACAAAAGAATGGTTTCAAGAAGTTGAACGATCCATAAAAAAAAGCAACAAAACAACAACAGTATGACTTACTGACTACATTTGTTAAAAAAAAAAAGCGTTTAGTATGACTATTCAGCGAGTCACTTACGTCCAACGTAAAGATCTTTAAAACAATGAGTTTGTTTAAACAAAATACAATAAAAATGAAATGGGGATGAACTGGACAATCTGTTTGAGGGTAAAACGAGTGAGTGATAATCTACAACCATTTATAACAATGACTGCATCAGACTTGAGAATCAAACATACTTCCCAGGTTAGGCATATTCGTGTTTTTGGAAAAGTGTAAAAATAGGCCGTCTATTTACTGTCATTTACAGAATACAAGTTACGAAAAACACCACAAATATTTACCAAACAGAACTACAATGTTATATATATTTTTAGAAACATAACATTTTGAAGCAAATTTTGAAGGGGATTTGTCCATTCCCAAAACACACAATCCGTCAAGTAAATACAGACCGGAAAGCAGGTTATAGTACAGTATAAAAATAAATCCAGATCTGACGTGTTCACGCAATCACTGGTAACATCTACGGTTTTAAAAGGCTAATAATAAATACCATATTATACCATACCATAAAAATTACTAGCAAGACGCGAATCCATACATAAAACAAAAAAATTGTTGCATTCAACAGTGTTAAAAAGGACAATGGCTAAAACAAGGTCCCTCTCATTCAGTTATATATACCTTATTTCATTATACACTGCCGTTATATATAGAGCTGATATAAAACTGAGCCACATCAAAAATACTATGTACATTTTTTTTAATAAATAACATTTTGCTTTTTTTTTTTTTTGCTATTTTAACATTATTGCCACAGTTGGGTGTTGGTTGAACACGGATCATCTCACACACAGAACCAAACGAAAACGGTCAAGGGGGAAGGGCAAAGAAAGATGAATGTTTTTCATAGGCTGAAAAGGAAATTGTGCATCACTGTGCCGTCGAGCTAAGCATCAAAATTAGATGCAGAGGAGGAACCCAGAACTGCAGAGACGACTGATTTGATCAGAGTATGTTTGGACGGATGAGGTGAGTAGAAAACAGCGTGGGGTTTATTTGGGCAGCGGGGGTAATGTGGGAGGGGGCTCTGATGGGAGGGGCGGGGGGTGGGTTCCTCCACGAGCGCCACTGTTATATCTGTACTCTCCGTACTGGGAGCGGTAGTCAAATATTTGAGGTTGCGCCGGCTGCACCCCTTGTGCACTTAGCAGTGAGTTCAACATGTCGAAGGTGTCCTGGAACTCGTTGGATTGGCCGGCTGCGTTGTGGCCGTTGGTGTCGGCCTTGCTCGTCTTTAAATGCGAGTAGTTTCCCTGATGATGTGAGAGGCTCAATGAGGGGAGGGTATCAGAGCCGTGACCCAGAGAGTGGGAGGGCATGCCAGAAAGCGTTGGGAGCTGAAATGAGTTTCTGGAGGATTTGCTGACTTTTAAGGGGTGCGTGCCAGTCGAAGGGTCCGGCAGGAGAGTCCTTTTCCTGGATGTAGATGATGAGGAGCTCATTCGCACAGAATCACCTGAGACCTTTTTGCTACTTCCAGACACACTGGCAGAGCTTGAGTGTTTATGTACCGAGGACGAGGAAGACGAGGCGGATAGGGAACTGCTGGAGGAAGAGTGGTGGTGGTGATGATGGTGGTTGGAACGCTCTCGGTGTTTCTCTCGACTCTTCCCTTCTTCTCCTGATCCACCTCGTCTTTCTGGAACACGAATCTTTACCTTAATGCCCTGCTCGGACCCTCGACCGCTGCTGCTGCTGTGGCCCTTGCCCACCGTTTGGCCCGGCACTGGGAAACGCATCTTTAAGGAATTGCGATCTGACCGGTCTTCCAGTGGGATCTTCAGGACAATGGGTGAAGGGTTGCCCTGCTCTGAGGAACCTGAGGTGGACTGCTGCTGATGCTGGTGGTGCTTCTCCTTCCTCTGCTGGTTCATGAGGGCCTGGGCGGCAGTAGCGTAACCCTGCTTCACACTGGCCTCCATGTTCTCCAGCTTTCTCTTCTGTGCTGCCAGCTCCTCTGCGTGTTTGGCTCGATACTCGCTCAGAGACACCTTGGCAGGGGCGTGGAGCTCGTTGGAGGTCTGCAGCTCCTTGTCAGGAGGATGCCAGTGTTGGGACAAGGTCGTGGGATTATGGTCATCTAAGGAAGCCACTGAGGAATCTGAGAGAGAGGCTGAGAGGCTCATCAGTCCAGTCAACGTGCTGTCAGATGATGCCATGGAGATCATATTCATAATGGCTTCTGATTGGTCACCGTCTTGCACCTTTGACTTTTTGGCATTTTGACCTGCGGCCTGAAACAACAGACAAAAGTTTTAATTAGTATGCGGACACTTAAAAATAAAATTAAAACAAGCAGAACTTATTTTAAATATGGCACAAGGGTACTTTAACAAATAACATTTTGTATGTTTGCTAAATTTCACGATGTATTATTCAAAATAGACAAAAACATTAGTCAAATGTTTGATACTGTTTTTGCAATAAAATTGGCAATACGGCAACAAGATGTATCAAAATGATATTGCATATTGGAATAGTTTGCAATAATTAAATTTTTAATACTTCAAAAAGTTGTTTTGTTAAAGTTTTAGGCAGAGAGTAGCATACAAATGTTGGAATGTTTTATTCACCTGACATCGTTTGAAAAAATATTTTTAACCATTTAAATTGACTTTACAAACCTAAAGCATCATCATACTGCACATCACGTTTTCTTTAACATCATGTCGCCCTACTTGACAAGATTAAAAACACAAGACAAACAGACTTACCTTCCAGTTTCTAATGCGTTTCAAGCGGCTGGGTGTCTTCTCCAGGATCTGAAGGAACTCATGAGTGAGCTCTGTTAAATCATTAGCATAAGACTTCAGAACTTGGGACAGAATTATTGGAAAAGGTCAAAGGTGAAGTTCAATGTGACAGTGCCCCTAATAATGATCGAAAATTAAAAGTCCTGGAAAAGTTACAAAACATTAACTGAAACAAGCCATAATCTTAAACAAGAAAACAACTAGTGCAGAAAAACAATCACACAGCCAGCCACATCTCTAGCATTAAACAAGATACATATACTGTATTTACATACCATCTAATAGCTTGAGGGTCACTGTGGGGTCAACGTACTCCCACCAGTGTTTGCCGTCTGTGGAAACCGGAATCTCCCAGTTGGACCATTTGCAGGCCAGATGAATACAAACACAGGCTATGATGGGTGGGCTGTACTGCAGACAGAATGTGGTCAGGTGGAGACTGCGGCAGCGAGTTCACCCACAGACACCAAAAACACAAGAGAGACAAAATACAATTTGTGAGAAATTATATGAGCAGCAGGCAAAGGGAAACATTTCAGACTTTGTATTACGTTAGAAAGTCCATTTTCAGGGCCTCTATTCCCTGATTAGAATGTAATGTGTATTAAAAAATAAATCATATACACCTAGGACAGAGTGAGGACGAGTAAATTATGAGTTTTAATTTTAGGGTGAACTATTCCTTTTAATGTATTCTATGCACATACACGCTTGCAAACCTTGCAAAAAATAAAAAGGATCTGAGTAATTCAATGCTAATCAAGAAAACCTACTGAAAATGAACATACCTGTTCGTTGCCATGAAGTATGATGTCTGAGCCAAATCCTTACTCGCTGGAACCACAACAAACACAAAAACATCCAAAATGTCAAAATGTCACGACAATGTGTCCAAAAGAACAACACTGGCGTTTAGAAAAAACATTTATGATCGGTCAATGTAAGTGTAAAAGATTGTTGCAAAATTTAACACAAGAAGGTCTTTACCTCGGACAAGCTGTGTGCACTTGACAACATGGGTGTGAGGATGGTCAATGGTGATCTCAAATGCTGAAAGAGAGAGAGACACTTTGAGTTTTTGGTTTGATCTCAAACGAAGTGCTTTGACTCTTCAAAGGTGAAACACCTACAGATATGACATATGAATGAGTGAGTGAATCACAAACACAGGTCTTCCTGTGCTCGCTCGATGAGACATTTGAGCCAAGCTCCATGCAAGTGGCTGCAGGCAATTTGGTTATAGTCAAAAATGTTTAAACCAGTGACCAAAACTAGTACCAGAACAAAATTCCTGAAAGCTACAAATTAGCCGAACTGCTGGACATCACAGCAGAACAGTGACAACTGCATCCATGATTATAGAAAAATCAACACACATTCAAAAAGAATAACTCAAGATGGGCTGGGCAGTATGACTGTATATACCACAAGACTGTAGACATCTATGAACCAGAAGTGATTATATATTTGCATGGCCATAGGCTTGTTATTTGCACCTGAGAGCTATGAACAAACAGAAATAAAAACACAGAGAGGGAGACAGAAATGTATCCAATGTATGTTAAGATGAGGAAGAACTTGTTTTAGAAGTTACATAAAGTATGTGCACATGTATATGCATCTCTTTTCAATTTAGAAAGTGCTAACCAACCTATAAACAAAAAACACCTGAGTTTTAAAGTAATTAGAATAATTTGTGTATTTCTAATAGTAATTAAGTAAAAAACAAACCATTTTCACACGGAACGACCAGAAAAAAAATCTTGTAATGCAATACAAGAATTTAGTCATACCACCCACCCTTAGCTCAAGTAAATGGTTGCATTATTGAAAAACACAGACAAATTACACTGTCAGGTTCAAGTGTTCTTTATGCACAGCTTTAATTGTCCTGTCGACTCCTGGGAATATGCAATGAATGAGGGCAAATGTGGTTATTCGGTGTATCTCTCTATGGTGATTCACTGACCCATTCTCACTCCTCCAGACTTACCCAGGGTCTGCAGTATAATGCTCTCAAGAATGACCAGGTCCTGAGCTTGTTGCAGGTATGTCTGAGATTGAGAGGACAGGCAGATTACTCACATGGTCTCTTGGTCAAGGGCTACACGCTTACTCTCACCGAAATAAAATGACCCACTTTGAGCAACAAGTCAATCAGCACCTCATCACTAAACCACGGCTGTTTAATTCATCAGTACATGACCGTGAGACCCATATGAATTCTATTAATATAACAGAAGTTGACTGAAGTGGATAAAAAAATCCACCCTAAGAGAAAAAAAATAGTTAATTTCAGCAGAAGTACAGAATTAAATACTGTTCCTCAGACTATATGGGTTACACAACCTGTTAAAAAAGTAATGTTATAACTCGTAATTTGGTACAGGTGACATATACCATTATTAAAGCTGCAATCTGTAACTTTTTTAGTAATAAGTTATTGAGCAAGTACATAACAAATCAGATTTCCAGAGAAAGGTCAGTTTGGCGTCAAGTAACCTGGAATTTTATATTTCAAACGGAGATGGCGTTAGACAGGCAAAAGTTACAGATTGCAGCTTTAAGAAAACTCACATGGTCTGCGATTAGTTAAGCGGTGTGCTTACTTCCCTTAAGCCTTAAAAATAAAAGAGCCACATTTACTACAAAACAGGCTAAATTCCACCTCTCACAGAAGACCTAAAAACAAACATTTAACGTAAAGAATAGCTGTAAAAAAAACAACAACAATCATGTCAAATACATTTTTACATTATCCAATAATAATCCAATGCAATACTTACATCACTCCTGGTGTCTGGCGGAGGGTCCTGAGGATTGAGACATGCATGGGCTACCTTGATCACGTGCTCCAGTTTGCGGGGCTGCTCCTCCACCTTTGCCGCTAAAAACAGAGCCGCAGGGGCAATCACCTGTGAACCATGTGACAAAATTATGACGCAGACCAATGCAACGAACTCTGCCATGAAAAGACACCTGCCATGAAAACTTACATTTCTGTGGAAGCGAGTGAAAGACTGGATCATGTAGAATCGATGCATGCACACAATGGCAGTGTTTATTGTAAGTTGGGACCTGATCATCTGGAGTTAAAGGCTTATGTGAAATGTATGATATTCTAAAAATGCGATGAATTCACACAATCAATAAATAAAGCCTGCAACATACTAAATAGACTTCAACAGTCCCACGAAAAACACTTTAAAATATTAGAATCGTTATCCAAGAACAAAGCAGACAATATTCCTGCAAACTGACTATATTAATGGAGCCTAAAAACAAAAGCGAAAACGCAACTATGCAATATATTCCTGGAAAATCAAAACTATATCTAATGATAATATCAGCAAACCTATGCACGTAGATAACAACATCAAATTATGAAATGTGAAAAAATTTAATAAAAGAACAAAATAATGTCAAGTTGACCGTGGGAACAAAAGTGACACCGGCTGCACTATTGTTTAGCAAGAGAGGCGCATCCAACTAGGCCCCGAGGCCTGAACTAGGCCTAAAACCACAAACTGGGAAACAATTTAGCATTTTATACGTCTCACTAAACCAGTTACACAATACAAAGGCGTATTTAGTGTTTCCGGAACAGTTTTCAGGTCATAATTATGGAGAAACAAAACACCACCCGTGCCGCCCAAACCGGCTTTTGGTTCCTATGAGCAGTTACAGCGAACGACGAAACGAGAAAGATACACATTGAGACGCTGTCCCATGTCCTGGAGCAGGTTAGCTGCTTGCTGTCGGTACGAGAGCTCTTTGTCCACATCAAGTCCCGCTCGGCGAGATGGACTGTTTTCGATTTGTTCGCGTGTGAAGTACCATTTATTGTTATTTACCGAAGACGCAGGGAACGAAGCCGCCATTACTAAAAAGTACGATGTTTCAAAATCTCACTGCGTCACAGGAAGCTCGTCAGCGAGACTTCGCGGGAGCGCGAATGTCACGTCACTCGACTTTTTACGTTTCAGTTTAAAATGAATAAAAAGTGTTTTTTAAATACATAATTGAATTTTTTGGTCTACGCATCATCTAGTTACACTTTCTGTAAGACTGGATATATTACTTGAATGCTATTTTGACCTCCAGCAACTTTAAATCTTTAAAAGCCATCACACTGTAGTATGTATAACGTTCATATACTTTAATACGTACAGTTGATTTAAAAAACTGAATGCATTTTATTGTATTGTATTCTGTAACCTCTTAAACATAAAATTAAGAAGAAAAAATAACAGTCCTAAATTTTCAGCGTTAAATTAGAAATTTGTCTAAAACAGGTGCAGTTTCCCTGCAGTTTCTTTGAGGGTTATGTCTTTATTAATATCCTTATTGTAGTAATTATAATAGTACTTCTACAAAAGTACTAAGTACTATAAAACTACTATAAAAGTAATAAGTAACAATATTATTTTATAATAAAGGACTGTCCTTATTATAATAATTGCGAGGCCCAATTCCTAAGTCATCCCGCAGTCTATATACATTATAAACGTCAAGAAAACATTTTAATTTTGTAAATTAATGCAAGACCATTGCACCGTAAATTAGATTAAATAGATAAGATAAGGACTACAATGCTGGATATATTGGATTCTGATTCAAAATTGAGAAAAGATATATATATACAAAATATTAAATATTTTATTTTCAGTTACATTAGCTTTTAAAACAGACGCAATCAGAGTGTAATAGCGCCTTCTACTGAAGGACATCAGGACGGCATGAGAAGAAAGTCGAAGAAGAGCGAAACTGTGACGAATGCGGAAGTGTTTGTTTAACAAGGGACGTGCAAATGAATAAAATGACCGAGCCAAAAGGCAAAAATATCAGCTCTGTTCCAATCGATGGATTTAGCCATGTCCGTATTACATCAGTGTGGACCTTTCTACAGTCCGTAAGTGTACAGTAACGCTAGATGCTCTCGGTTAAGAAAAAAAATGTACATAAACATCAGTGTGGACCTTTCTACAGTCCGTAAGTGTACAGTAACGCTAGATGCTCTCGGTTAAGAAAAAAAATGTACATAAACAGTTTCCATGTGTAGTTATGGATGATAACATCCCACGAGGAAAAATGACTTATGCTCTTTGTGAAGAAATGTAAATAAATAATCAGGAACATTCTTGCTTCCAGGTTGACTGGTCTGAACACTGGCTGATCGGTCTACTGACGTTTCATGTCATTTGTTTCGCTGCCACTGTGCTGTGTCGCAGATATTATCGTTTTCAGATCTGCCAGTTTCTCCTGATGGGTGACTTTGTGCTTTACTTTTACATAATAATAGTAAAATATTTAATAATGGCCATAGTTTATTCTGGTAAATCTGTAATATTTCATGGAACCTTCTCAAACACTAAGAAACGTTTAAGAGACCACAAATAGTCTTGTGATCGTGCGATTAGATGTGCAGGTTGGAAAGCAGACCGAATTTAAAATATTTTTAAGAGGACCTTTAAATTGTGTTATAAACAGTTAACGTGTTAATTTCTCTTTCCTCAGTTGCTATGGTTTACAGTGCAGAATACCTAAATGAGCTGGCAGCTATGAATTGGAGGTGAGTGTACACACACTGCAAGCCCCAACAGGCCTGATTGTATTGTTTGTGTATTGAATACTTCTGTATTTTTGTTAATTAGGTCTTTTTCGAGGTTCCAATACTTTGATTCGAAAGGAATGTTTATATCACTAGTATATTCTGTCCCGCTCCTGCTCAACACAGCTATTATCGTGGTAAGTCTTTCTCTATTTATAATGTTCATGTCACACTGTTATACTATAATGTATTTGGTTTCTGTGTAGTCTGATCACATCTCTGACACGTACAATCATAGATCAATGCTGCTCATATGGCTAACACTGAATAAACGGTTCCTTAAGCCATTTGTTGACTTCAATTTAAAACAAATGCATTTAAACTCACTTTTTGTGTGTTAGGCATTGTGGGTTTGGAGAACCTTTTCAACCATGACAGAATTAAAGACACTGCAAATAAAGAAGAGAGCTGCGAGAGAGAAGAACAAGAAAACACAATAGGAGAGAGAGAGAGCGAGAGAGCGAGAGAGCGAGAGAGAGAGAGAGCGAGAGAGAGAGAGAGCGAGAGAGAGAGAGAGCGAGAGAGAGAGAGAGCGAGAGAGAGCGAGAGAGAGCGAGAGAGAGCGAGAGAGAGCGAGAGAGAGGGAGAGAGAGGGAGAGAGAGCGCGAGCGAGAGCTGGATATGTGCCAGTAGTGGAGAGGACAGGTGGCAGTCTTATTGAAAATATGAAGCTATCATAAGAAAATAAACAGTGCTGGTGGGTCTTGAGTCTTTATTTCAGGTTGTTGATGGACCATTACTTCACTGGCAAACACCACGTACGATGTGTTCCTAACAAAGGCATCTGCACAAGGCCGCAGATTATATGCTACAGCTGCTTTGTGTAAATATACACCATTCCAGATGTTTGTTGTTAACATTGATTGAATTTTTGAAACTAATCGCGTCTTTCAGCATGTTTACATCGAGTCCTGTAAAATGTAAATTGTTTATTTATGTCAATAAATGGAACGCTGTTTTTAGACATCCGTGTGATGGTATTTTTTAATCAGAATGTAAGCAGATTTGTTTACGAAAAGATTTCCTTGTTTTCATTGAAGCCAACAAGATGTTTTCCTGAACATTCTGAAATCACAGAATAATATCACCAGGTTTTGACTTATAGAGCTCATGCCAGCTCAAGTGGTCAGTGTCATTAAAGCAAAAGAGGGAAATCAAATACTAAATAGTGACATGTTGGTTTTTCTACTTCAGTTCGTTTTATATATAAATAGTAAATTATATTGTAAACATATCACAAGTGAAGCGTGTTCTGTAGGGGTTTAAGCTTCTAACTTCATTGTAAGTGAAATAACTTCATTTCACCTGTAGAGGGGGCAGTATGCCAATTCCCAAAGGTTAGTCCATCAATGTTGCAGCCAAATGTGTGGCGTGAGTCACAAGCATGCGTACCTAACTTTGAAGACGTCAGGATTATCATTGTTAATTAGGTTTATATTTGGATCTTATGATCTCAAGAACATTTCAATATTTGATCAGTAATTATGATGAAATTGATCCTGTATCATGCCATAAACATCTAAGATAAAGCCAACAGCGGCAGAACCTAAAAACCAGTATTGTCCTCCAAGAGCTGGAAACGATGATTATTCAATGATTATTGCATTATTCAAACCAGCACCTATTATCTCTCCCTATGGGGAAATAAACACCAAAGCCTAGATCCACCTGCAGGTTTTAAAATTTATGGAGTATTTTTGTAATATTCTTCTCTGGATCTATCAGATTTAATGCTAACAATATTCCTCACGGGCCTCGTTTAAAAGTAAGTACACTTGCCGTATGCCAACAATGGTCTAAATCATCTGTTCATGTGATCTTTGACTGTAATAATACATGAACATATGATGATATTAAACAAAATTCCCCACCATCTTTCCCTCTCTGCAGCTGTGGATCGCAGACTGGATCTCACACACTCCATCCGCAAGTCATCCGTCTTACGAATTCCTGGCACACGCCGTTGCCAAGAAGTTGAGTTAAAACAACACGGAACGAACAAATACGCTAATTTTCCTCCATCGTGTTCCCTCCATGTTCCACACTTAACCTCCACCTCCCCCAAAGAGACAATAATAAATAAAAGATGAGTTATTAATGTCCCAACAATTCTGCCCAGCAGATAAAACAGGCGTAAAAATTCCATATAGAAGGAATAACTTATGTGCTGTATGTTGGCTTGTCTGATAACCTTTCCATTTACTGGCATGGAATGTAAATATCAGCGTCCATTATTCCATCTGTTTATCAATTGTTATAGTCATTCAATTCAATTTTATTTATATAGCGCTTTTTACAATGTTACATTGCTTCAAAGCAGCTTTACATAAAAAACAAAGAATAATAATAAAACAGAACAAATGTCAGACATGTTAATGGTATTATTGCAAATAATATGTGTGGGATGTATAAGACTAATTAGGTATACTAGGCCTATAGTATGTTTACGAACAAAGAGCTGACTGAACCGATAAAGCCACCAAAATTGTTGAGCAAAATATAAGCATTTCAGCTAACATAGGGATGGCATATAGTACACAACATCTTATAGGACAGGGCTATAAGGATTTGCAATAGTACCATGAACTACACAACATGCATGATAGTCATCAGCCTCAGAACTAACGAAATATCTGTTTCCGGGAGATCAACGAGTATTTGTAATCAACGTCATCATTTCCTCTAAATGAACATATCCCTTACATTACGATAAGTGCTGCGGGTAGCCAGTTCCTGTTAACACCATGGCACTTCCTGGATTATCACTACAAGCTGGAGATATAATATTCAAATATTCAGTAGAAAGGAATCAAAACCTTGAGAACTGACATTAATGTCTCAATCTGTCAAACCAGATTAAGGTATTATATGCTCGTGCTTTCAAGGAAAACTTTAAAGGGATAGTGCACCTAAAAATGAAAAGTCATCTACCCTGCCAACAGGGAACATTCTGAGAATGTTGGCTGACATTCTCTAAACGTTCTCTCAAAAAAGTTATCAAAAAACTGTTCTGGCAGTAATGTTAGTAAATGTTTTTAACGTCATATATTGTGAACATATATGTGAACATATATCGTCACATAAGTGAAAAAGTTATAAGTGTAATATTTTTAAAGTGTTACAGAATTAAAAAAAGGTTTGAATAATGTTCTTATAACCACGCAATAACGTTAATACAACACCTAAAACGTTTTTTGTTGCTTAATAGAAACATTAGGGAAACGTGCTAACAAACTAAACTTGTTAGCTGTGCAGTGACATAATTTTTATTTTTGTGTGTTCTGTCCCTTTAATAAAGGTTTTCTAAAGTGTGTTTGTGTGTGTGTGTGTGTGTCATCTCCAGTTTCTCATCGTTCTGACACACTGTGTACTCTGATGGGAAATGTAGTGTTTGGATCACATGACTGTGTGAAAGTGTGATGCAGTCAACGTTGGGGATGCTGGGAAGACAGAGAGACCTGATTAGCTCTTAGCGGCTGCTGAATTGCGTAACTGCCCCACTGTGCTGATAGCCTTCAAATAAACCAGCCCACAACGGATCAATAGCCGTGATACGTTTACAGTAAACCATATAGGCTTAAAGACGCAAAGACATAAGGGGCAAAACGAGGCACACTGACCGAGACAGCATAAGTGTTTTTTCCCTCACTGTCTGAAAGAGATCAAGTGCAGGTGTTACTGAAGGAGGGCAATCTGCATCAGTCCCGAATTTATACTACAACTGCACACTGCCAGAATCCAGAAGCTGTTCTGAGAAGCATACTTAATATTGTTATTATTATTATTATGTATTATTGTTATTATTTTTAACCATGTTCTATTATCCCATTAAAAAATAAAGCTTCTTTAAAAGGTTCTTCACAATAATGCCATAGAAGAACCATTTTCGGTTCCCCAAAGAACTATTCAGTCAAAGGCTCTTTTTCATAGAACCTTTTCATAGTCTAAAGAACCTTCTGTGAAACAGAAAGTATCTTTAAGGGTCTTTATGGAACCAAAAACTGTTCTTCTGTTGCACCGTGAAGTACCTTTTTAGGGGTGTATTTCATATTGAGAAAGTACTTTGGTAAATTTGAATAAAGAGAGAGAGAGACAGAGAGAGACAAGGGTAAAGAGTAGGAATGTTCATTCATAATATCCGGTCTGAAGTCTGTGTCAGTACTGGTTTTCGTCAGTGTGTGGGGTTGCACAGATTCTCTGCCAGGCCTATATGATGGGAAACAGAGAGACACAATCCTGCAAGCTGCCTAACACAGATGTTTTTATTTATATTCCTTAAAATTCACAGTTGTAGTCCAATGCTGTTGTCCAAACTAAACTGTAAGCATGACTATAAACAACGGCAAACTCTTAAATCTTGAGTTGGGTGTTGTTTATATGTAAAAGGTGACAAACTAATTGTATTAAAATCTTTCAATACCGTTTTCTGGAGCTGATCCTGGGTTGACTCTGGGCCCTTGCACTGTCAGGGGCCTCCAAAGGTTTAAAGCATTCCATTAAGGACGACCAAAAATAGCTGAACATAGCTGAACATCAGGGCCCTCGGTACATACAGTGCAAATCTAGGGATCAACATATAACATGATATTGTTCATCAGGCAAGGTCTTCCTCGCATGGCAATTGAGTTTACATTTATGAATTTGGCAGATGCTTTCATCTAAAGCAATTTATAACGCATTCAAGGTATACTTTAACACTATTAACACAAGTTAGCTAGTTGAACTACAGGAATACTTAGATTACACATCTAATGTAAATGCATAAGTGTCCTCAAACTGATTTTGAAACACTCAGATCTGGATTGTCTCTCATCCACATTTGTTTTCATTATAAGCTTCGTTAGGTCATTACACTCTCTTGAGGGTGGTGCGTTCTGAATGCCAAGAACTTTATCAGTGCCTGTGTGACCAAAAAATTCTTGTCCTCTGCAAATTGGATTTTGGAAGACCCGAAGATCTGCAGATCCTTTTGAAGTTTACCCTTTATTTAGATTTTTTTATTATTTGGGAGAGGCTGTATAAAGAGTTATTTTTTTATTTTGGGAGGACAAAACAGAACGTTCCGGAACCAAACAGATATGTACCGCTTTCCTCTGTGTTTGGTCAAGTTTCTTTGTCATCAGGAGAACATGTGCTTGAAATGGGTGTGTGAAAAATCACAAATATTATTTCTGTTAGACAGCAGTGAGACTAAAAAGGCGGGTTTTGTCGAAGCTTCTTAGAGTGTTCTTCAAAAACAAAGACCCCAGAAACCTCACACGTGTCTTCGATAGAGTTTCACAAGAGATGTCAACAATATTTCAAAGCTTGCGACCAACGGCAGGACATTCCGATATGAACCCAAACGTTTCTCATCCAGTTGTCATTCAAAAGCTAAAAGTTTTACTTTTAATATTTGTCAACAAACACTCTTAGATAAAGCTGCCTCTGAGAAATACAATTTTCTTCTGGGAAACATCTTCTGCTGTCCAGCAGATGGAAGGGAATAAGGTGGGTGTGTCTGAGTTTTTCCTAAGATCACTTAACAGCCTACAGATCTTCTGTACTCCCCACACTGCCATCTAAACTCCTTTCGGTCTGGTATCATGTTAAAGGGCCTTTCCTCCTCCAGAAACCATCATTTAAGATGATTAAGGGTTCCTTCTGACTAAACATCATTGTGTAGGCTGACTTTGAGAAGAACTTGCATCCGCACTATAAAGATTTAGGAAGAGACACTGAGTTTGACAGCATAGACACATACACACTTTTTTTGTCCGACCCAAGAAGCAAGATGTGCTTCAGCCAGTATAACAGATTCTCAGCTAACAATTTAAGTTTGTCAGAACATTTACTTAACATTTCCATTAAGTAACAAAAACGTTAAAACATTTTACGAATGTTCAAAACATTTTTAGACCTATTAACATTATTGCTTAATTACAAGAATGATATTCAAACATTTTTAAAATGTTCCACTGTGTACGAATGAGGTTTTGATGTATATTGTTAAAAAATCATCTACTAACGTCACTACAAGAACTTTTTTGATAACTCTGAGGGAACTTTAGAGAACGTTAGCCAACGTTCTGAGAATGTTCTACACTGGGAGGAAGAAATTCTCAAAGAGAATTCTGGGAAAAAGAGATGAGAGAGAGAAAAGGTAAGAGAGAAAATGAGACAATAAGAAACATAAGATTATTAGACTCATTCATTAGTTGAATGATGGAGCAACATTCAGAATAGCAGCTCTGTGCACAAGATTATTTGAAGCACCCTCAGACGGTGTAGTCATGGTTATCTGGTTCACACTAACAAGCCAGATCTTCAACTAACACTCGATCTAAACCTGACAGAAAATATCACAAAGCCAAAAAACGCTTCCTTGAATGTTTTTCTTGACTGCTGTTTTGCCAGAGACATTGTTAAATATACAATAAAACTACATGGGTACTGCAAATATAACTTACAAAATAACAATTTCAGGTTTGAGGGAAACATGCCAAACCATCTATTGAATGTGTCATCTAGTGAGTGATGAAGCCCCACACAGTCGATGTTTAGGATTCATTTCATATTTAGTCCTGAGCTTATTATTTTGTGGATGAAGAAATCACTAGATCATTTTACTGCCCAGAAATTATCGATACCATATGAGGGAATATTTTGATGTTGCAAAAACACACTGAAAGAAATTCTTTCAAACTAAATATAATCTGTTGTTAAATATTTTCCACTGTGATTGCAAATATGACAAAAACCACATCCACATTACAATAAACCTAATTAAATCTAAGAAGTTGCCGTTTTAAGCAGCTCGCCATCTGATTGGTCGGCCAATTCGCTTTACGATGATGTCATGCTGATTGAAGGGCAGAGACCCAGGCATTTTTACCTGAGGTAACACAAAGTCTCTGTGCATATCACAAGGTCTGTGCAACATCACGCTGTGCTGTGGTTTATTGGGATTAGCGGGGCCTTCTCTTGAATGGCTGCCTGGCTGTGTCACAGTTTGTTATGACAGAAGCAGGCTGTGTTGATGCAGAAATAAAACACAATGTTTAATTAATGTGAAACCAGGGGTAAAAACTAAAACAATGGCTCAGGAAGTGGGGTTAAAAGGGCATTAATAATGCATTTATCGTGAATGAAAAATGCAGGATCTGGAAAACACAGTTTCCCCTTACTCCAAACATATTGAGGCACACCTTAATAAAAGGGCAACAAAAAAAAGCTGCAAAAATGACAAACCAAATAATGCCAATAGCTGTTGGTTTTCATCTGAAGAATGTACCAGATCACAATATTTTGCATTTCTTTAAGCAAATTGCTCTCAGCAAATGGTGCTCATTGTGCTCCATTTTTGTATCATTTCATTTAAAACAGCTACCTAACTAAAATCATGTTGTTTCACCCCAGTCACAAAGTCTGTTGACATCATCACAGACTGTTCTTTATGACCTCATTACATATTCAGAGGTCAGTACATGAATGCAGTCTGTGGTCAGCAGTTACTTCAGAACTCTGAGTCACCAGATGACCAATTAGATACGTTCGTAAAACGAGTAATCAAATAAATTCCCAGCTAACAATTTTAGACTGCAAGAACATTTCCCTAATGTTTCCATTAAGTAACAAAAATATTAAAAACGATATTTTGAAAGTTCTAGAAACATTCTAAACGTCCGGTGTTTTATACATTGTATCAGTGTTATTGTTTGGTTCTAAGAACATTTTTTAATTCTTCAAGGTTGTTAAATGTTCCACAAACAAACTAGGAATGATGGTTTTGATATATGATATACAACGTTAAAACACGTTCTAATGTTGTTACTGCAAGAGTGTTTTTTAAACTTTAGGAGAACTTTGAGAGAACATTGGTCCACATTTTAAGAATGGCCATCGCTTATGATTACAGACATTCTAAATACCAAATTCTGTCATCATTGACCCTCATGTTGTTTGTCTGTTTGTCTCTCTTTCCCCCCGAGATGCTGGACACAATGTTAGCGACTCTTAAATCGCGCTGATGATTAAAAGGCTGTTGAGTTTTTTAGATGCGTCAGTCATCAGTCTCTTTCAACAGAAGCTTTATGATGTCATCATTAAGTAATCATTCAGGTTTGTCAATCATCATCGCTGTCATCTATGGCAATGACATCATCGTTATCAGATCAATCGCCAGAATCCTTTTATAGACAGTAACCCTTGATGAAAATAGATAATTGCATTGTTTTTATTGGTGGTTATGGCATTAGGTAGCGAGTGTTTATTTGATTGTAGAACGGTGCAGTCAGAATGTTGTGTGCGAGTAAGAGCGCACTGACTGATGTTTGGCTGGACTCGACTCTGATGGTGTTTTAATGATGTGAAAGAAGCCCCATTCAACACACCACTTCATGATATCTGAACTGATGTCTAGCACAGACATAATAGTTTTAAACAACTTTTTCGAGCACAAACCTAAAACTGGCATACGTAGATACCCTCTGTACATTTGCAAGAAGAATGAATAAAAATCCTCTGTTTAAAATTAGAACCGAGTTACTAGTTTAAAGTTACGACCCGTAACTTTTGCCTCTCTGTCGCCATCTCTGTTTGAAACGTAAATTTGCAGGTTACTTTACGTACTTTGCATTACGTATGTCGAAGTGAAATAAAGTCAAACTGACATTTCCTAGGGAATCAGACATGACAGCTGAAATTATAAATCATTATTATAAGCTTACTGTTGTGAGTCAGGGTAAGGTGACTGTTTTGAACTCTGGTCTGTTATGTACTTGCCTGATAACTGTTTTTTTGTTGTTTATTTTTAACCGAAAAAAGTTACAGATTGCAGATTTAAGGAGATCATAGTATGCATATACTTAGGATTATATTAATGGTAACGTTAGCCAAGATATTATGTACTTATTTTCATTACGTTTTTGTCTGACCCCCTGACCCTTAGATCCTTTTTGTCTGTGCCTTTAAGACTTCTATGTAAATAACGTTCTCGCATATTTAATTAGTAAAAGTGCTTCGCTGCTGATTCGCTGTCCAGTCTTTCATAGTTTCCGCCGTTCCATCCTGCCATTCAAAGTCTGCATTACACCAGAGAGAAATGTGCTGTATAAACTGATCAATGCAAATGATTAGTGAAAACTAAACTGCAGTCTTTCTCTTCTAACACCCGAATCCTTTGGTGCAGAATGGAACAACGTTGGCTGAACCCACGTTTTACTGTCATTATTGCTTTTTGTGTCAAATATTACTGCGTTTTTACTTTATTAGCTAATGGTAGCTGGGCCAGTTTTGTAAATGGCAAATATAGCGAATTTTCTCAAGTATTTGTGACGAAGAGGTTTATGTGTTCAACAGAAGCTTGGCAGTAAATGGGATATTATGGTGTGCGTTAGGTCCTCATATCTGTGAAGTAAAGTTTTCTTTCTACTTTTTGATTGTTACCGCTGTTGCCATGGAGACAAGGGAGGGTGGTCATTAATAACTAACAGGATGAAATAAAATGTGGGTAGATAACTCCATTCACACACGAGAACTAACTTGGATTGCAGACATGACATTATGAGTTTCAACTTTCGCTTGAGCCGCCCTCTTCAAAGATAAAGATTGTCTGGACAGATAATGATAATTATGATGTCAGAATGTCAGAAAATCTATTTCTGTATCTGAAGCTCTTCTATCTACTTTAATGAATGGAAATGTGAGCTAGGCCGCAGGCTGATGAAGTCTGATTGGTTGAGATGGCGTGGGAGGGAATGAAACAGTCCGATTGGATGAAGACTTGGTGAATGAATCAGACGAGTGTGCGAAGGTGTTGAATGACTTCAGAGGTGCTCAGACATTAATACTCAGCTAACAATTTTAGGTTGTAGGAACATTTCCCTAACGTTTCCATAAAGTTCCATGAAATTTTTAGGAACGTTCAAAATGTCAATTTTTTTAGTTAAACATAAACATTATTGCTTGGTTATAAAAGCGTTATTTAAATGTTTTTTAATTCTGTAATGTTTTTTTTAAGTTCCACTAACTTATTAATACCAAGAACACATTCTACTAACGTTACTGCAATAACGTTTTTGACAACTGTATAAGAACTTCTAGAGAACATTAGCCATCATTCTGAGAATGTTTCCTGTTGGCTAAGTAACCACCTTAGTGAAAGACATACCTTGTTGGCGTCGGACTGATCCTGAATCAGACGCTCTGCTTCAGTGTGGTCAGGAAATCTCTGTTACACACAGCGGTGCCGTTTTATCAGGTGCTTTAAGTGAATGTCTTTAGAAACAGGGTCGATGGAGCTAATGTAAAATGTAAAAGTTGTCGTGCTGTATGTGATTTCAAACGAGCTTTGTTAAGTAAATCAGTTGGCCAGTAACTTCAACCAGTGACATCACATGGTTTAGCAGGAACTGATCTTGTCTTGTAAGTCTGATCCTCGCGTAGGTGACGTGCGTAATTCAAATCGAGGATATACAAACCGTCTGCCAAAGAAAACATCAGCCACCATAAGAAAATATCTTACACTGTCTATTACCTCTAAAATTCACCAGCATACGTTTATCATGGATGTTCATTTTTCAGAATGAAATATTTATTGCATTATGCCACCAAAAAAAACATAGGGACAAAATGACGAGTCTTTTTTATTACTTTATTACTAAACCAGTAAGGTTAAAACTAAATGAGGTGCTGGTAAATGAATACATTAAATACAATTATATGTGTTATATGTGTCTGGTTTAAAGACTGCTGTTTGGCATAAAATATCTGGTTTCAGCTGGTCCAAGTTTGTCTTTAGCTAGTTTAGGTGGTTGACAACCCTCTTGAACCGACAACAAACCAGCTGTTCCAAAAACCAACTTGACCTTAAGCCAGTATGACTTAATTTTTTCAGGAGGGTCTTTGATCCATCAGGGTCCCAGTTAACAGGGAACATTCTCAGAACGTTGGCTACCATTCTCTAAAAGTTCTCTCAGAGTTATCAACGAATGTTTTTGCAGTAACATTAGTAGAATGTCCTTGGTAAATGTTCTAAAAAACGTTAGCATAAAAATGTTACTCTTAAATTGTTAGTGGAACATTTTAAAAATGTTTTACAAGTTTTACAAGTTTTAAAACATTCTACAATCAAGCAATAATGTTAATAGAACATCCAAAAAACATTCCTAGAATATTCAAAATAACGTTTTTAATATTTTTGTTACTTAATGGAAACATGCTTGCCTACAATTGTAGCTGGGGTGCATCTAGAAGAAAAAAAATCATGTGGAATGATCAGAGGACATGAAATGTAACAATGTCACCAACTTGTTCCATAAAATGTAATAAGCAATGACGACTATAGAAGGTAAGATGAATGGAGATCTTCACACCAGTGGATGGAGAACATCAGTGAGTCATGATCTCATCATTAGGTCTACAAGCACTGACACATTTTGGAGCGATGGAGAACACGATGTTAGCAATTAGGTTTGTTGGTGGCTGGGCTTTCAAACTGATCTAGGATCAGTTTTTCTCTCTTGGCTAGCTGATAGCTGAGAGTGGGCGTAAAGAGAATAGAAGTTTCAATTGTCTCGTCTTGTTCTCAGTTTGTGCTCAGGAGGAATTCTGACTCATGCTGTCACTTTGTCATCTCACATGTCTATATAATAAGAATAAGAATCAAATCTTATGTAAACAATCATGGTTTACAGGCTGTGATGATGATCGCACATGGATTATAAATAATGAGAATTATGATCTAGTTTACTGTAATTTTGCCAAGCAGGACAGATTTTTAAATTAACATTGTTGGTCCTGGAACAGCATTACCTGTAAAAATGATACTGCTTATCTGCTATACCTTAAATTAAGTGTTTGAATACCTGACCTGCTCTGACATAAGACAGCATCTATGTTTTTGTTGGATGAACGGAGGATCAAACTTTTTAGTCAAAATCAAACGTTACAGTTACAAACACGTAGAGATCAAATACTCAAATTCACACACCTCGATTCCCAGCATGCACTGTGACAATGAAATAATTAAATTAAATTAAATAAAAGACCTAAATTAATAATAAAGGATTTTGTATTATTGTTAAGAATTCTGTGAATTTATAAACTGAACTAATAAACTAAGTAAATCATTTTATTAATTTAAAATTGAATTAACAATTTGCCTACAGTTAATTCAACAGCTCAGTTTGAACAACATCATCATTAACTACAGACCAACTACATATATAGATATATATAGACACACACACACACACACACACACACACACACACATAAATATACATATATATACATGTATCCAGGAATACTTGGCAACCACAGTCACCTGACAGACATACTCCGGAGAATTCGTCTGAGTGAATTGTCTGGTGCGCCGGTATATTGATTGTGTCTTTGGCCGAGAGTGACGTCAGAAGTTAACCCCTGATGACTCAACAGAGCTTCCTGCGACCATTTAAGGGAAATGAATGACTTGTGTCAATTTGACAGTGGTGGCGTGTCCTGAGGTTTGGTTCAGGACGACCCCTGAATATTTCAGCTGCAGATACATTCAGTCAATCTGTGTGAATTCAAATTCAGGCAGATATAAAGCAATAGCCTGGTAAGCTAAGACGTGGCGGCCATTTTGTAAACGAGCGCATTTTGAATCACTTTTGAGTTATGCAAAAACAACTGGAAAGCGAGTGACATGTTTATACAATTGAACCAAAGCCGAGCTGCTTTACCTAAATGCAAAGCGAGCCGATTTCTATGGAAGGCAGCAGCGCATGAACCTGAGCGTATCAAAGAGAAACATCCCCTCCTCTAAAATAATGTGGTGGGCATTAGCAAAACATAAGCTGAACTGTGGCCTAAATCCAGAGGCACCTTTTCACAGCTGGGCATTGACGGTGGGTTTGCTGTAGAATTCAAGTGTGTTGGAATCATTTCTCTGACCCAGCTAACAAGTTTAGGTTATAAGAATGTTTCCCCAGCATTTGTGTAAATAACATAAACATTAAAAATGTTATTTTAAATGCTCTAGGAATATGTTAATGTTTTGAAGATGTTATATTAACGTTATTTTAAAGGCCCACTGGAGAAAGGTGCTCTATGCTTTTTGGGGCCTAACCCCTCAACACAGGTGTAAAGCATAATCTAGAACAATCAACTCCAAACATTAAAGGCTTCACAGAACAGAGACACTGTGAAGGGAGGGTACCGTCAACCCCAAACCCTCCCAAATACAATACAAGCGCTACTTTTAGTTTTTAAAGAGACAGCCAGTTTAAACCGCACTCAATTTGTCATACTGATGGATTGTGGGATGGATGATTAAGACCTTAGCTGGTGTTAAAACTGTCTAAATGTGCATTTAATTGGTGTTACAGTAAATGTTTAACCCCAAATCAGAACTGTGGCTTGTGGTCGCAGGGAAACAAGCATTTCGAGTTATTTCTGCCGTGTGTGTTGTTTCGTAATTCTTTGTTTTAACGCAAGTAACCAAAATATGAAGGGATTCCATAAAGGCTTTTATTTATTTTGTTTTGTGATTGGCGATAATCAAACTAGAGAGACGTTCTCACTCGGTTGTAACACCTCAAGCAGATGTGCCTCATCTTCAGAAAAACACATCATAGTCTCTCTCTCTCTCTCTCCCCTTCTGTCTGTCTCCCTCACTGTTCCTCCACTCTGCATGTTCACAAACTCGTATGAGGACCACCAACACACTAATAACTCCAGCCGACGGTCCTTAAATGACACACTCATGACCACTCGACACAGTGACCCGAAAGCATCAGGCCCTCCTCTCTCGACAGCTTAAATGGAGGTCACGGGACATTATCATTAGATCCATCGATGGACATTTACTCTGGAAGAGAGACAGAGTCATGACACCGGGCGATGAATCGTGCGGAGGAATGAGAGATGATCTCATCACTACTGATAGCAATGAGCCCAACAGGCCGGACCACAGATACATCAGATCAAACGCTTTCGGTCATTAAAGACAAACACACGCGTGCACCCGCTCAAAAATACACAAAGAAACACATGCACACACACATTCTACGCACACAATCAGAAACCTGCGCTTGTAGGAACCCGAGTCTGACTTTAGTGTCTTCAAATTCTTCTGAAATAAATCTTTAATTCTTATGATTCACCCATAAATAAAGACTTAGTCATTATTTGCTGACCTTCATGTCTACAAACCTGTTGGTTCCTTTTGTTTTGTGGAAGACTTCAAAGATATTTTTAAAGAATATCTGAGTTGTTCTTTGTCTCTTCTTCACGTTTCTCCACAGATTATGGAGATTGCTGTTAACCTCAGGAGGTCAAACTAAATATTATACAAGCAGTTTTCGCAACACTGTTACAGAAATTTAAGACGTGTACAAAAATCCCAAACCCTGTTGGGTGTGTTTTTGGTATTTAACCAAAAAACATCAAGTATAATACAACAGACATTTAATGTGTTTCAGCCTAAATGTATTTCTCTTGCTATGATAATTTTATATGTAATAGTAAACAGTTATATGCCATATCTAGTATTTGGGCCTCTAATGCATTACAAAAGTGCCATCGTATAATATGTACATGTACATCTGGCTGTATGTGAGAGACAGGGAAGACATAGAGAGATTAATATGCCTGAGATAAACTCATCTTCAACACTTCTCCTTCAAATGTGGCTTTCAAAACGTTTCATCTTACAAGCTGATTTTGGCTTGGAGCTCTTCAGTTATTCTGCATGTGCAGTCTTACAGACACAGAGAGCAACATCTTCACCACCACCCGTTGTGAAGTGTGATCTTACAGCAACAGCTCAGCAGGAACATGCAAACAAGACCTAAACCTGCTTCCATCATTTCATATCAAAACTATTTTACCCTCCCCTGAAGTTCAGTCCCACTGGAAACACACACACACAGATACACAGAAACACACACACACACACACACACACACAGTATTTCATTGGCTGGATTGTGTGAACTCTGTTACAAAACCTGACATTTCTCATCAGTCACTGTGCACCACCAAAAATATTTACAGATAATAAAGTTTAACAGCATGACTGTTCAGCCCCAGCTAACAATTTTAGGTTGTTTCGCTAACGTTTCCATCAAGACAAAAATGTTATTTTGAAAGTTTTGGGAACATTCAAAACATCAAATTTTTAAGATTAATTGCTTGGTTATAAAAACTTTTTTTAAACGTTTTTAAAACATTCATCCACTAACAACTTAAGAATAACATTTTTGATTTATGGGACTTATAATGATAGAAAATGTTCTACTAACATTACTGCAAGAATGTTTTTGAGAACTTTGAGAGAACTTTGAGATAACATTAGTCAACGTTCTGAGAATGTTCTTTGTTAGCTGGGGCAAACCTGAAGTCAAAATAAACAAAATAATCAAAATAAACCATATACTATCTTAACACGTTCCTGGTCTTATTGTGAAACATACACAATAGATTTTGTATATTACTTCAAAGCAACAGCAAAAACGCTTGCCTTCATAATAACTTGCTCTTCCTCTGATGTCAAGCCCCTCCCATCCAATCACCTGCTGCTTTTAATGATCCAATCAATATATCTCACAGATATAATCTTATAAGGGCCTGTCTCACATTTATTCTAGAGTATCTTGAATAGAATATATTGTTTAATCCAGAAATGCATTACGTTGTAAAATAATATGAGTTTTAAATGCCGTTTCACATCAGCTTCAAACACTTTTTCTCTCTCTCATACACACTGTATGTTTTTGAGTGTCCACACACCCACAGGCGCTCTGAGCTCAAATCCATTTGTAAATAAGATTAGTAAAAATAACCCACACGTGTTATTAGAAACCTTTGTACTCGGACAAATTGTGTTTGTTTTTTATATAGACTGAATGAAGTATCGCTCTTTCCAGGTAACACAGTTTCCAAGTAGTTACACAATCAATCAGATGAAAGGAAATAATCGGTCTTATTTCAGAAAAGTTTTCAATTCGGTGCATCTTACCATGGTTACTAAAAAGGTCCAATTGTTTTCATTGAGAAAACAAACAAACGAGCAAACAAAATAACCCACAAATCATCACCATCACGCATTTAGCCTGAATTTACCCTGATTTGTCTTGTAAATACTTTTTCCAAGAGCTGCCGATAGTATTAGGGCTACGAGAGAGAGACCGAGCAAAAAATAAAAAATAGATTATTCAGACTGTGGGGTTTCCAGGCCGACGTGGGGTTTGGTCCGAGCATAACTGCCTTTCTTGAAGGAAAGCGGTAAGGACTAGACATTTGGACACGTCTTACTTTTAAACAGGAGTATTTGTGTCCACCTCAGAACTGACAGGAATAAGGATAGAGAAATCAGACCAGATGAGCAGTTTAAGAATTTGAACGTATAGACAAAACTGTGACAAAGCACCAATAGTAAATGGATAATGTGCTACAGACTGTTAACATCGGCCCCTTTCCATCTGTTATCTTAAACAGAGACTCAGAGCTTGACAAACTGTATTCCAACAAGATGCCAGTTGGCTGGGTCTACAGTATAAGGTCTTGGACAGTATATAATGATGTCATTAAAATGAACGGGTGTTTTTATGGTTTGGAAACGAAGGTTTTGCAGTGATAAGACTTTGATGTTTTAGGCTGATGGTTTTGTGACATTTCTGAGAAAAATAACATGTTTAAAAGAGAAAATGTATTGAGTGTTTGCTTATTTTCCCCCGCTGTGACCTGGCAGTTTCATGACAGTGCGTGTGTGATGGATGTCTGCGAGAAGTTACTTAGAAAAAGAATCTTGGTAACCAAAATGTGTATAGTGTTAAACTTCTTCTAAAACTTCTCAATGCCAGCAGGACTGAGGTGCGAGCAAAGCGCCTTATCCAAAATCGCTTGTGAACGGCTGCCCACTGCCTTAAATGAGTATTGGTCACCATACTTGGTCTTCACTTCACTAAATCGAAGTGTATTCTAATAAGAACTGATGTTTGCTGTTTAAAACTCTTTTTTTATTGGCCATCCTTTAAGTATCATCTTTGAAATACACGTCAAGGTCTGGTCAACCCATGACTTTATGATGTCACTGAGGCATCATTTCTGTTAGCATGCATGCTTGTGATTTATGTACTTTATTTCAGAACACCATCCTACAGAACACCTGAGGCTCATTTATTTAGTTCTTTATACAGAGAAAGGTTTTATGATATAGGCAGTGACATCACCTTATCGTCCATCTGCTGCCGAGACCGCATTCTTAGACGCTTTTATGAGCATGTTTTACTACTCGGATAAGATAACCACACGTGTTAACCTTTTTTCATATACACACAGCAAACAGTCTTGAATTTAACAATGGTATTCCCAGCTAACAATTTTAGGTTGTTAGAATGTTTCCCTAATGTTTCCATTAATGTAAGTTTTAATGGTTAAGTTTTTAAAATGTTTTTTTGAATGTTTTGGGAGTGTTCAAAGTGTCCATTTTTTAGATGTTACATTAACAGTATTGTTTGGCTAAAAGAATGTTATTTAAACGTTTTATTTCTGTAACGTTTTTAAATGATTACACCTAAGACTAATGTTTTATATATATACATATATACCATAGATAACAAAAAAAAGTGAAAAAAAAGTGAAAAAGTTCTACTAACGTTCCTGCTTGAACTTCTTGGATAACTTTGAGATAACTTTTAGGGAACGTTAGCCAGCGTTCTGAGAACTTTCCCTGTTAGACGAGTTACACACACGGCAGCGTTGTGTTGTTATAGAAAGATGCTTGGCGCATATCACCGGTTGTGACCGGGATAAGAGCCAGTGAAATGAAGCCAGCAGCTCGCTTCTCCTTTGCTTTGAGGGAGTGGTGTGCGTGAGAACAAACACAAACTAATCCGCAGAACTGCGCTGTACAGACTCAGTTTTCTCCGCTCTGCGTGGCCGAATCTTTCGCTCCTGCTAATATTACCATTACGCAGAATAATTGCATCAGCTGCGGTCACTTCCAGGCATTGATCTGTAACTCGAATCAATTCTTTGGCGATCAGAGAAGATGACACGGCGATCTATATGGAGAGTGAGGGGAAAACCTGACTTTTAGTCACTGTGGGTGTTCCAGTCTGTGGGATAGTGGGACAGTTCCTGGTATAGCTGCAGCTTTTCCTAACGCTGATTTTAAAGTGCTTTAATGAGATAGAGTGGCGAGGGGAAAAAACACCGAGAGGATGCTGCGCGTGAGGAACGGGAATCTGAAGATGCGCTGTACGCGTAACGCGTTTCTAATTAAAGACGCGGCGATGTAACCCCACGAGGGACAGACTCCCTCCGTCCGCGACTCTCAATAAATTGACCAGAAGCGACGAAGCTCTCGAGAGTTGGAGACAAGCGGCGCGCGCTCAATGCCCTGAAGGAGCTTTGAGGAGTTTGCTGAAGTCTCAGAAACATCAGGAAGGAGACTGACCGCTGACCAGTCCCACGCTCAAGTGTAGTAAAAGACATTTAATAAAGGACTGCGCACTTACTCTCCTTCACGTCGTATTCACAAACCTTGCGTGGGGTTATTCAGGCACGAGACTGAATGTAACACGTTGCGCGCTGCGTACATCTCGCTCAGATTGAAGGAAACTGACGAGGTACTACCGTCCACAGGTAGGTTACCTTCGCCATCATTTTCAATTCATTTTAATTTATTGCTCACATATTTGCAAACCTTGCGTTTGTTCCTTGCGTTTGTTAACGACCGAAACTTTTTGCATGCGAAATTAATTGTGAATAAAGAGACAATCCACGCA
>JAZGTJ010004479.1:6378-30727 GCA_036877575.1 Botia almorhae
AACGACAGGAAATGACCTAAAGACTCTCTTCTCTCCAATTGCTCCCATTTTCCAGTGACAGGGAATGAGTAATGCTTGGACATGAAGCCCGCTTTTTCCAAAAAAAACAACGTCTGCTGCTTGTCTGGATTTGTAGGGCAGAAACATTGTGGGCATGCAGCAGCAGGCAGTCAGCGTACAGCTGCATATGTTTTACATTTCCTCAATGAAAGCGTCTCTGTGTGCTGCCTTCCACTGACGTCGTGTCCAAACACAAACAAGAGCTTTATGAGAATGAGTTCAATTTCTGGAGTGCAACATGTCTCCACCCATTCTGACAAACCTATCGCAGGAGTCCTTAATATTTATTTAGAGTAATCATTAACATACAACTTTTTCATCTGGTCTAAATATATCCTCCCTTCATTATTAAGCTGTATGTATGTGTGTGTGTGTTATTAGATGGGTTTTGGATGGGTTGGTAAGGTCATGTCCTCAGAATGTATGCATTTATTGATGTTATTCTTTTTCTACCAATATGAAAGATGATTTTATCTTCATGTGATTAATTTCTTCTATCCCACTGTGGAGTCATATAAGTCATTCATAGTTTAATTTCCCTGATAAGAAAAACAAAAGCTTCTTTTTAGGTCTTCATTTGCATTGAAGTCACAGCTGAGGGTTTAAGTCAATGTTGTAGTACTGCATGAACTCCATCTGATAAAACACAGACTCCACGCTGCCCCCTCACAGCACACGCTGTGCGTCCCCACCATCTGTGGCTTTGTTACAACAGTATGACAGATCTGATGAGGTTCAGATGGGGGGGGGGGTCTTAATCTCTAAATACACACAGAACAAACCCTACATGGTTGAATACATTTTCAACTAAAAGATGAATCCATTCTGTACTGATGAAAAAGAGCTCAGGTTTATGGTCAGCAGTTTAATGGTACTGGAGTCTTGTGTGAGGGCAGAGTTTGAGAGGGGAACTGGGACAGACCGTTTAGACGTCTGTTCCTTGTGCAGCAGGTACTGTGTTTTCTCTGACAGAGACTGTGTGGCTTATCTTTGAAGACATAAATCACGTCTGACGGTGTGGAATAGACATGTTAGCATCTTAGTGGGACTTCTCATTGTGAATGAAACAGCTGTCTGCTTCGTCTCCATCTGGAACACAATGGCCTCTGAATACAACATGCTAATTAAAGCAGGGCAGTAAACAACAGAAGCTTCAATTCATCTCTGCAGGCTTGGAGGAAGATCCAGAACTGCTACCAGGAGACACAGAGATGAGGTCAAAAAAAGGTTTAAGGCAAATGGTTAAAGGTTATGCTTCTCTATGCCTTCCACAGTATTCTGTATTACACCTGTACTACCTTGACATTTGTTATCGTAACGCGACTAATAGTGCCAGCTCCTTTTTATTATTATTTATTGACAAGACACTTTAGATACATACCTCACAAATCACTAAATGAATAGTGAGATGATATAAAGACTTATTCCAAACACAAGCGCCAATTAAACAAACCAAACTCTGATTTAAATGCAATAAATCAACTCTGCTCTCACACTCATTAAAAGGTGAAGGAGAAACAAACGTGGTGAGTGTAAAACCGATAACACGGGTGAAAGGTACATCAACTGCTCCACCAATAAGAACTTAAGCAGCGCTTTATAGGTGGGACGGACAAGAGGCGGATCTTCAGAAGCGATTGACGGCGGTTCCTCCAATCAGATCGAAGGACGGGTGTGCGTCCGTGCGTTCGCGTCCAATCAGGTGCGCGTGCGGTTGCAGCTGCGCTCGACGCGTCGTTCAGTTCTCAGGTTCAGGCGGATTGGAGTCACTCTTCCTCCTCACGTCCAGCTGTCTCCATCCTCATCTCTCCTCACATTCACCTCGATCAACCCTTTCAAACCTCTGTAGAGATCATCATGGCTGATACCGCTGTCGATACGACCACCGCCCCTGAAGTCAGCGCAAAGGTACGTTTCATTGAAAACGACCCACGTACACGCGAATAAATTGCTCTTTGTCTGGAAAACTAGTGTAAGTGAAATGATAATGTTCACAAAGAAAACGTCTATATACGTAAAATAGCTATTAACATAATACAGACGATATAAGGAAAACAAATCTATCACGTTATCGTTTTTTAATCATTGGCGGCTCGCGCATGAAGGATCATAATTGATGCACCGCAATTACTGCCAGAAATCCGTGAATGCGCTCAATGAAACGTCTCCGAGGGCTGAACGCGACATATATTTCCAGCGTGGTTCCGTTCAGGTGGATGGAGTGAGTGAAATCGGTGTGTGTTTCTGTTTCTTTCTGTCCGCTTGTCGTTTATTCTTTCATTCTCGAGGCTTTTCATCTCCGCCGCTCGAACAGGCGGGAATCTCGCTGCCGCGTGCTCTTAACCGCTCGCGCGCCCCCGGTCTCCTCCGAGCGCGTTGCACCGGAGCGCGCGCCCCCGGTCTCCTTCGAGCGCGTTGCACCGGAGCGCGCGCCCGCCTTCTCCCTCCTTTTGTTTCCACCGCGGCTCGTGGGCGCGCATGCGCAGGCACGATCTCTCGGCGAGAAAAGATAAGGGGCGACGAGCGAAATGACCTCGAGTGACCCCGACATGTGTGCCCGCACAATAGCTTCAGTTCACACGCGCGTGTGAATGTAATCTATAGGTTTCTGTTATATCATGTAAAGTATTATGTAAACTATAGGAACGCGCGTAAACAAAAGCCTTCAATATGTTTGTATATATTGATCTGACCTGAATCCTGCTGTTTATTTGTTTACCTCCACCGTTGGTGTTGATTTGCCATGTAAAGTATTTTATTAGGCGTTGAGCCAGCGGCTGTGTGTGAGAGAGACTGAGGAAACATGCTTCAGCTCTCTGTTATCAACCTTCACGCTGTTTGAGTCAGAAGAGGTTTGTTTATTAACAGAGTGACGTGTGCTTCGTTTCAGGAACTTAAGGAAAAGAAGGACGTGGTTGAAGAGAAGGAGGAGGCTGTGAAGGAAAATGGCAGTGAAGACTCGCCTGCCAATGGAAATGGAACGGTGAGTTAGAGTGGAGTATTTCCCAGCATGCCTTGGGGCTTTTGTCTCCCAGCACTCGCTGTGCAGGTGCTGGAGGGCAGCACCAAACCCCCCCCCACCCGCTCTTTGTTCAGGGTTCAGGAACTGACACAGTTGACTCTTAAAGCTTTGGGCTGCACATTTTGACATGTTTCTCAAGCCTGGCAGCACGTGGCTTTAATAATGATGTTTACATAAGTGTCTGGGAAATGATTACTGTTAAACACAATCATTGTTCTTAAATCCCTCCCTCATCTGGTGTAATTACACACTTTGTACTGGTTTCACTCATGGTGGTTTCTGTCTTTAGACTAATGGTGCTTCACACGAAGAAGAAGCCCATGATGATGAAGAGGGTGGAGAGGATGAGGAGGGTGAGTTTGAGAATTTAGTGTTCTCATCATCATTATTATTACATAACTCTCCAGTAAAGAAACTTTCACACTGGTTTGTTCTCTGAGGATTAATAAAGAAAACGTTTGGTTGTGTTAAACAGCTGGAGAGGAAGAGGAGAATGGTGCTGAGGAAGATGCAGAGGGACATCCTGTAAAGCGTCCAGCAGAAGAGGAGGTGGGTTTGACTTTCAGCTCTGTTTTGTATTTCACAACGCACAGATGCAGATCAGCATTTTCACCGTCTTCTCTCTGCTGCTGCTTTCAGGAGGCAGTGGAAACAAAGAAACAGAAGACAGATGAGAACGGAGACTCCACAGAGGCTGAAGTTAAAGCTTAAGAGCCGCCTGTCCTTCAGCAGCTCTGTCTGTATGGTCATTCAGACCTAGTAGAGTTTGTGCTTTCTGTATATTTCACAGATTCTGTTGTCGCTACAAGACCTTTTATTGCACTGAGGCCCGTAACATCATGACCCTGTCCCTGTTTGTACGACCTTATTTATTGGAGTAGGACCAACATTTTACAACCCTGTATTAAAAGTGACATTAAAGGAAAAACGTTTATTTTAGCACAAGTTTAACAAGCACACATTCTACTCTGTTATTTGACCAGCGGATGTACACAAGTAACTCAAAGCTAAACGTTCTGTCATTTTCATGAGTGACATTTATGATTCAATGAAGACCAAAGATGAGTTTTAAGCAGGGGCTAATAGACAATGTTTAACCTGGTTGTGCTGCTAGAAGTTAATCCCTCGCTTTGGCAGATCACTAGAACTAACAGATAGTTCTTTGTTTTTCTGACCAGCCCTTAACATGTTCATTAACCCCTTTTTAAATCTAAAGATTTTTGGTCTTTTGTTCCATATGCATTTAAAAGGATTGTATCTTTCTATCCTGATGTACAGTTTTGGGGTTGTTTTATCATTGTGTTTTGTATGGGACGTGCAGAATGAAAACAGTCTATAACAGAACAGTATGCTGGTACTGGTGTTCTTTCAGTTCTACAAGCAGATTTTTTAAAAAATTGTGTTATGGTTGCTTTTGACCACTGCTTTGTATAGTTTGGTTCAGGATTATAAATAAAATCAGTCTTGTCTTTTTAAAACAAGCATCTCTTGTGATTTTATTTTTTAACGGGATTGTAAAAATAATTAGAAAAAAGCTTGATTTGAAATCAGAAGACCTCAGCCACGATTAATTTATAAATGCAAGTATCTGTATGAGGATTAACCCTGCAACTGTGTTTAAAGTAACTTTAAAATAAAAGCTTAAACAGCTTTTCTAGTACTATGGTAGATAAGGAAGTTACAAACTGGAGTTTTACACAGTTCAGGTAGTCATGACATGCGATTGTGATGCCACTGCGCCCTCTGGTGGTTCGAACCGTGTGCCAGTCTCAACAATGGACGTGTTTAAATCACGGACATGCACAGTTAAATGAGAGCGTTTCTCTGCACTAAAGCACGTATTTACATTTCCTGTAGTGGAAGAAACAGTGACCTGACACAGCTTATATGGTCACTAAAGACATTAAAATGTGTAAACTGCACTGTGTTTGATAAAACATCTGAGAAAATGTGACTGTCAATGTAATTTCACACAGGTGTTCAGCACATTACCTGTGGACACCTCACCAGAAAAACAGCTTGTTCACCTGCTGTATATTGTCAAACGCTCATGTAGGTTACACATGACGGAGGAAAAGAAAATGATCATGTATTTGGTTCAGGTCTTTATTTGCAGGAGTTTGATAACCATGAGTTATTGTTAGTTTGATGTTTTGTGCTGCATGTTCTGCGGAGCATGAATCCCACCACACCCCCATATTTGTGGACATAAACACACAAAATGAATGCTTAGCACTACAAGCGCACAATTCTCAGAGCTCTGATGAAGAGTCCATATTTGTTGTCCAGATTCGTTGCTTGTCGCCAAACAATTTGTTTGGCTGGTTCGTCTGCACGTGGCGTCTGTTTGAGTATAGCGGTCACTCAGAGCTCAGCCTCTACGTCCGTTCTGCCTGATAATAACAAGAACGACTGTCGTTACATCATTCTGCCAGACCACAGGGAAGCAGACACGAGCGCACGCGTTCCATGACATGAGTGAGAAAGGGAAGCATAGCTACAACATAAATGTGTCATTGGAGCGCCCACCAGTGTGTCAAGCTATGAGCCATGTTGCATTGTAGCAAACATGCGAAGACGGTAATTACATTGGTAAAGTGTGTGTCAGGATGTTTGTGTGCATGTATATAGTATTCAAATGACGACTAGTATAACTGTAACAATAGTATATGCAAACCAATAGACAAACACACGTTCTCTGTTTTACTGTCATACAGATTGAAACAGAGGCCTGCAGTGAGGCTCATGCAAACAAACCCACAGGTGACATCATCAAACAGTTCGCTGACATGTTGACAGGAACAAGGCATACATTTGGTTTGGATATGTGAGAGGGGTTTACTTTTATTAAAGGCAAAGACATTTAACAATTAGCTGAGCAAACAGACACAGAGAGAGCTAAAAACTGTTTTGGTTTCCTCCCTTACGAGGAATTAACAGTAAAAAAAAATTCACATATGTACAAGTCAGATGAGAGTCAGGCATCACACATAACACAAACACACGCTCGTGTCTCTCTCCGCACACAAGCTTGCTGACATGCAGTCATCATTGCAGCATGCTTACATTGAGAAACCTGTCTGAGTGGGATGCATAGTCTTAAACCGCAGCTGTTTTACCCTCTCTCACATCTCCAGAGCTGCGCATGAGTGTCGCGTACATGTGAAGCAAGCTCACAGACTCTGAACTGTTTGTTTGTCTACAGGGTCCAAAATTAACTTTTTGCTCCATCTGCAAATGAACAGAGAGAATTTTACAGAACAATCTGAAAAATGAAGGGAGTGAGGGATTCACAAAACCATTCAGAACATAAAAGGGGCGTTTCCCAATTATTTGTCGTTTCCAAACCAGAATAGATGTTTTAAACCATCCAATCAAAAGAGGACTGGAGACTGGTGATTGAAAAATGCTTGTTTGGGTTCTGCGGAGACCCCAGTCTCGACCTGTAGCTCAACTGCCAAGGTCACGGGTTTGATTCTTAGGGAAATACACATATTCATAAGAGGTATAGCTAGAGTGCCATCTACATTGCTTCGGATAAAAGCATTTGCCAAATGCGTAAATGTTTTGTAACTTCACGGCCTTCAATTTACACTGCATAATTACACAGTGCCAGACAGATCGTGATTTAACTCAAGCCATGTTGCAATTCAATAAAAGTTACTAACTAACTGATTTGTAAGTGTTGTATTAACTCCCCGAAGCCAGTATTGACCTGCTCGTGGAGCCTGGCGAGTGTTAATTCTGGACCCTGCGGGTTTGTGTGGAGTGTGAGAGAGCTGATCTATATGTGCACCAGCAGAGGCTGCGTTTCACTCGGGGAACTCTCACCCTCGGGTGGTGGCAGCTGGTACACCACACACAGTGAGGAATACAGGCAGCCCACAAATGACATCAGACTCGCAAAGTACATCACGCCCTGGGCCCCACCCACCAGCGATGTCAATGGGCCCATTGCCACGGAAACCAAGATCTGTGCCAGGAAGTACTGGCAGCTGAGCAGGGAGATGTCCACCCCCATACCACGCCTAGTGCCGTCCTCCGATGAACCACAGAACTGCAGATGAAATCATATGACAGAAAAGGCAAAAATGGATTTTTCATCAATTCAGACAAAGACACAATCATGTTCTAAGGCCATGTTCCAAATGCTGCTCTCAGAGGTATTCTGAGTGGACTGTGGCTGTACTGGCTCTCACCTGAGGGCTCTGGTAGTATTCACAGAGCAGAGAGTAAGGCAGCGTGCAGAGAGAAGAGAAGAGGACTCCATAGGTGACACACAGAGACAGCACTACGTACAGGTTAGTGGAGAGAGTGGCCAGCCCTGTGCCCAATCCAAACGACAGGTACGCGAAAAAATACAGAGAACGCAGAGAGAATCTCTCCTCCAGCTTCTCAAGTATGGCTGTAGGATACAATCAAGAAGATGCTAATAAATAAATACTACAAGCAAACAATACATTTCTATGCGCTGTGCATCTCTGTGCATGTTTTGTTTAGGTCACATGTTCACCTGAATAAAAAGCAGCACTGAATGCATAGATGCACATTCCCCAGCAGCCCATGCTGATGCCTGCGTTGTAGCGCTGATACGCCTCCGAATCGTGAGGGGCCTTCGGGTCGCCCCCAAACACCACCTCCCCCATGAAGTCAGTGTAGAAGAGCAACATCCCCTCAAACGACAACCAGCCTGTAACACACACAGAGCGAAAGAATCACACTCCTTCATTTGTGACGTCATCAAAACTGACTTCAAAAATATGTATAACTAGATGGTCACGTAAAAAACTGCCTAAAGAAAAATAAATCTTTGAAGAAGATCTGTGAGTGATCGCCTGGGAGTTATGAGCAGTTTTATGAGGTTGTGATGCTGTTCTGTGACTCCAGTCAGTGATGTCTGTCTCCAGGTTTATGATATTCTAGTCCTGAGATCTGGTTCGAATCCCTCCTTCAATTCATATGATCACTCTTTTTTTCCACTTTTTCACTCATTATATTATCTGACAGACCAAAATCACAAGCGTCACCATCTAGAAACCTAATAGCACCAAAACTCAGCCGTCTTCAACACACACACACAAAACATAAAGGAAATGAGCTCATACAGTTTGTGTTGACCAGCGGCTAATGAAATTCAATGCATCTCTTACCCAGGAAATGGTTGGTGCACAGGCTGCGTAAACACGCAGGCATCCTGAAGATGGCGGTACAGAGCAGTTTGAGTGACATGTGACTGTCTGTGCTCTCTGCATTGCTGCTCAGGTCACTGTCATAGCGCATCCCGTTCAACAAGATATTCGCCACCTCAGAGAAAGAGGAAACACACTTTCAACTGTCTGTTAACAAACACTGATCGTGTGCAGATGCACTTGAAGGGCTTTTGTCTGTCAGATCTTAGAATATAATATACTGATGCACTTTAAAATGGGAGAAATTTTTTTTTAGCAGATATTAGACTTTCCAGTCCAAGAGAATGACTACTGATGACTTCTTTATACAGCTCAGAACAAACAACAGACAGCTTGTCATGAACAACTAACACAAAACATAAAAACTGTCACTTACAGTCCAGGTAACATCACACAGTGTCAAGAATCAAGCACATGTAAACTTCTGAACCGGGTTCATTTTGTAAATTCAGTTATTATTGTGTCTTGTTTATATAAACATCTTTAGGGTAATAGCTTTGTCAAGGCAGTAATAAATAAAAAGTGTAATACTGTTAAATGTTATTTTTGAATTCAGAGGTTTCTTAACACACCTGTTGACTGAAGGTGACAGTGCGTCTACGCCCATTTTCCAAGCCGCCACTTGGGCCAAGCAGAGGGTCCTCCATTAAGGCCAGACTCTGAGGGCGTTTCAGTATCCCTGAGGTGCTACCTCGCTGTGAGCCTGAGGCACCCTGCTGGACCTCGCTGGCCTGGTCTGCAGGTTCAACAGCTAGCTTTTGCTCATTAGCTTGCAACTCTTCAGTTGCTAACAACTCTCCATTAGGCTGTGAAAGTTTGTTTTGCTCCACAACTTCATGTGTACCATGCATTTCAATTGGCTGAGGTCCTTGGGGTGGGGGCGTGTCCCCTGGTGGCAGAGGCGGAGCCACTGCTTCTGATTCTATTGGTAGAGGAGTCTGCTGTCCAGTGTAGCATTCAATCAACACTCTGTCTATGTAGGAGGTGCCTAAGGTGGAAGCAAACTCATTGATGCCTGAAAGCGAGTTGTCTCGACTGATGAAGCTGCCGTATTTGGGCGTGAGAGGACTCAGAGGTGAGATGGGGCTGGTGAGACCTGCATAGAGACGTGCATTGGCACTGCTGGAGCGACCCACTGGATCCTGGTAGTGATGGCTGGAGAACTGGCTGCTGTATAGTGCCTCCTCTTCATCTTCATCCTCCCGGTCGGTGGCTGCTCCAGGAGGAGGAGGGGGGGAAGGTGGCAGGGGCAGATTGGGGCTCTTGAGGTTTCGGGTGCTTCTCGTTTGAGGCTGAGATTGTGGAAGAGGTCTCTCAGGAATACTGGTCAGGGTCATAGCTGTGGCGGCGACCAGAGTGATGCTGGTGAACAGATATATGACCCTGAGCTGCCCGCCCATTGACCTGCCGAACTCAGTGTGATCCCAGTTAATCCCTCCCACAATGTAGCCAAACCCGCCTCCAAGACCTGCAGGTAGTTTGATTAGATTCACCAGAATCAGTCATTGCATTGATTCATACTGCAAGGATTATGAGGTAATTTAACCAAATGACAATTTTACATAGAATGTAAATAATGTAAAGCTTTACAAAGAATGTAAAACTTTACACAGCATCACATAGAATGACATCCTCATCATGGCAGCAAAACACAAAGCATTGTGAACCAACAGTAATTCTACAGACTGTACTCTCACCCGCCAGAAGAGCGTGTATGTTCAGGCCTCGGTCTTGGTCCTCCGGGCTGCACACGTCCATCATGTACGCATGACTGGGGTTGTCAGCTGAGTCAGCACTGAAGTCCATCAGAACCACGCCGCACACCGTCAGCACGATGCCCCACTTGTGGTCAATGGTGGTGTCTGCCAGAGCTGATCCGATGTCCCTTCCGTTTAGAACCAGCGTTAGACCCAGCAGAGCCCCTGCAGACACACAGAGTGGAACACACGTAAACCCTCCAGCAGGTAAAACACTCTAAGGTGAACAATGCAATAACTTTGTTTGGAACTGCTCACCGATTGCCAAGGCAAAGATAAAAGGTCTCCTACGGCCAAACCGAGATGTGCATCGGTCGCTCCAGGCCCCCAAGATCGGCTGCAACAGGAATCCTAAAAAACAGCGAAAAGAACAAAAAAGACAAATTTATGAACACCAGACACAGACAGAAAACAGCACAGTGATTTAGTCAAATCTAACTGGCTAAATGCAGGTGTACTAAATCTAAATTAAACACTTTTTAACATTTGGAATTTGAATGAGCAATTGCAGATAATTGCTCCGTCGTGTCAGAGTTATGTCTTAGTCTTTGGTGTATCTGCTCCAGATATGTTTGTCTCTTGTTTGGCGCATCAATTCAATAAAAGTGGAAAGAAAACGCCTCAGAAAAGTCATTTTATAAGTTGTTGTGTGTCTAATGTTAAGGCAGGTAATGACCACATACCTAAAATGGGACTAATAAACCACACAAGACTGTAGAACTGGTCTGGCAGACCCATCTGCAGCAGCACAGGTGTGACATACGCTGTTTCCATGGCGTAGCTGAACTCGATGCCAAACAAAATGCAGCCATTGAAGAGAAGCTCTGAGAAGGTGCGGCGTGGAGGCAGCTCGCTCAGGTCCAGCTGTTCCAGAGGACATGGAGTGTTTGGAGGTGGAGGTGGAGACGGTCGGATCAGTTTTCTTCGGTTGGGGTGCCTCTGAAAGTTGTTGGCTCTGTGACTGAGATGCCGTGTGGTGGATGATGGGAAACTGGATGTTTTGGACAGTGTAGGTCTCCAGGTGCCATCCTGGACTGACCCAAACCTCCCCCCGACAGGACTGGACAACAACGGGTCGCTCGGCGTGCCCATTCCAGGAGACGACATCACATTCAGCCCTAAGTTGCTACTAACAGTGACAAACGCAGAGGGGATAATGTGTTAATAGAAAATTCAAGGAAAGACAATCTATCACCACTTCAGCACGCTGACACAGTGCGCTTAGGTCAGGGTGACATTGAGATGTTGTGCAACTACACAGCAGAATGATGTAAAGCCATGCGGCATCAGAACTGGGCTTTTAAAATCAAATGAGCAATAAAGTAAGAACAAAACGCCATTGCTTCTAGGAGGTCAGAGCTATGACACTTCCCCTCGCGCACACGACGCACTGCATCCAGCGCGCAGCTGCTGCACTGTGAAGATGCGCGTTGAACGCGTCCTGACCGACCGAGCTGAGGAGGCAAAACGCACAACTGCAGCCTTTAATCCTCCACACTCCTGAGACAGGAAGCGCTTCTCTCATCATCCCCGGCGCTTTCTTTCATACGTGCATGAATACAAATCACACGATTCTATGTATTCGAGTGTTTAATTATAGATGAAACGTGACGCTTGCGGAGGAAAACATGTTTGTGCTTAGACCAAATAAGCGGCACTTTAAAGAAGCGCTTTAATCGGATCATTTGCTTCCAGGGAAAACATTACACGATGCGCGACACACTCTGTTCTTTGTGAAAGGCGTGCAATGAAAACCAAAACATTACCTTTATGTGTTACTGCACGAGCCCAAGACGATGTGAGAACACGGGACTGAACGACACATCATGTTGACGCTGAGTGTTAACGTTTCATCTTTTTGCTCTTTTTTGACGCAGTCTTCTCTCAGTTGTAATCACGCTCCTCTGGTCTTCCCCGGTTCTTACATCTCTCCACCCCCCATTTTTTTGGCTCTCCTCTGTGACGTCACGGCATCGCCCCTCCCGGACGCCAATCTGCAGCATCAGCACCACTGGTCTAAAATTATTGAAAAACCCGTAATTTTGTTTTTATTTTTTATGCTTTTATCCTAATGTATCCCCGGCGGTATTTTTTAATCTGTTAAAATCTGTTCTTTGAAATCTCAAAACCCTAAAAATATCCTGAATAATAATGTGCATAACGTCAATTAAAAAAATAAATGTTACCATAAATACGAAATAATGGCCAACTTATAAATATATCAGAGATAAACCTATTGTGTGAGTCTGGTGTGCGGTATCTGACCTGTAAAGTCAATAATGTTTGATTTAATTTTAAAGGTTAATTTGGAAAAGCTGAATGAGTTGCAAACAACCAAAGTCTGATATTAATGATATTATACACACATTTCGTCTTTTAATATATGGTGATCATTGATCTACTGTAAAATACATAGATTTCACATGACATGAACATGTACAGATAACCACACCCTCAGGTATGTGTCAGAGTATGTGAACTTTGATCTTGGGTTCAGAATAAAAGAAACCGCAGTGTCTATTTAAATCCAAAGCATTCATTTACATTTTAAAGATTAAGATTGTACTCAAAAATACTTTGTGGGTTTTCATGAAATAACTTGTATAAAGCGTATTACAAAACAGCCATTGTCACGTTTGTGTAACATGCCCCGCCCCTCGACCGCAGTTTAAATTCCTGACCTCGTGATTGGTTGCTACGTGTGTCACTCACGTCATGTCTTACACAAGTGGGCGTGTGTATATAACTGCGGCGTGTTCGTGTGAATCAACAACACCGAGAAATGTCGTCCGTGAATTTAACTAAGTTAGCAGCTAACCAGCTGAAGAGCACCACATCCGCAGAGGTAAGTTACACAGCAGATGAATGTTCACATAACATACTGACACAGGACATGTCGAACAGGGTTGTCAGATCTGATGAAAATGGAAGAACGTGTTTCTCAAGTGATATAATGCAGATAACTGACTTCCTGTTGTCGTTTAAAGCTGCTGTAACAGTATGTAGGTTTAGTTTAGGTTGAGTTTAGGTTTAGTGTGTAATGTTGAGTCGTCAGGGCTAATGACACAACTGCCTGAAATATCAGCACAAATCACCTGACTGTTCGGGTTGCTTGTCTCCATACTATTATATCTGCATCTGAATATACTTTTAACAATAAACTTTTTGTGTTAAGAAAAACAAGGTTCGTTACATCCACATGTGCATGTCTGGTTGTATTTAGTGGGACAAAAACAGACAAACTAATAAATCAAGGCAACATTGTGTTTATCGGAAACATTTAAAGAATGTTCAGTTTCTTTGACAAAGCACATTACAAGAGTTAATGTAATGTTATTCCACAGATGGTGGAGGTGGGCTCTCTGTGGCGGGATCAGACGGCCGTTCTCTTCTTCCTGCGCAGGTTTGGGTGTCAGGTGTGCCGGTGGACGGCAGCAGAGGTCAGTAAACTGGAGACGGAGCTGAAGGCTAACGGTGTGGCTCTCATTGGCATTGGGCCTGAAGAGACCGGCGTGAAGGAGTTTAAAGATGGAGGATTCTTCAAAGGTGGTGAGTATGTCTGGTCATGTTATTATATGCTGAGGTTATTTTTGAGTTCATCTTTGTACTGTGTGTCTGTAAGTTAAAGAGACAGAACGGATTTTAAACCTTCACTGAACTAGTAGTCATCTCTCTTTAAACAGCTCATTGTGTAAGTTTAGGTTGAATAACTGAGTGATGTCATCAGTTTATGACCTGCTTCTTTGTTTACTGTGTTCATGTTTGTGCTGTAAAATGTTACCTTTCTTTTAGAAATCTACATCGATGAGACGAAACAGTGCTACAGAGATTTAGGCTTTAAAAGGTACAGCAGTTCTAAACCGATGTGTTGAGCAGATGTTTTTAGGAAATGTTTAATGTAATGCATCTCATGAACATGTTCAAATTAACCCTGATGTGCCGACACAGATACAATGCCATAAATATACTTCCTGCTGCAATGGGAAAGAAAGTACGAGAAATTGCCTCAAAGGTACAAACTGACTTCATATAGTTTGATGGTAAACTGACTTAAGTCCATGTCAGCAGTCTAAAACCTTCAGTTTTATCTCTTGTGTTTGAAGGCCAGCTCAGAAGGAATCCAGGGGAACTTCAGTGGAGATCTCCTGCAGAGTGGAGGCGTGCTCATCGTCAGCAAAGGTAACAAACACTGAGATTACACAATGAAGTGTGACGTCACTTTCTCCCTTGAACTGTCATAAAGTTCCTCTGTGTACTTAGGAACCAGTCAGGGCAGGGAACTGAACTGTGTAATTGTCTGTTCTGTCACTAGGGGGCAGCAGAGCGTCACGTTGAGAAAGTTCAGCACATTCAAATGTAGAGATAAAGTCTGGCTGTTGCAGAGATTTGCAGAGAACTTAATTTTTTTCATTAAAATTTTAATTAAACTCTGTACAGTTACTCCCACCACCATGCTGTTTAAATAATGTATCTTTTCTGTTTCACATTATTGTAATGAGGATTTTTTTTGTCTTTGTTCTTGACAAGCTTTTGTGAAGGTAGCTCAACTGTTGTACATAACAGTATCTGTTGTGCATCAGCGACAGCTGTGATGTTTGTATTTTCACTCAGTATTTTCTCTCTGTTCAGGTGGAGAGAAGGTTCTGCTTCATTTTGTCCAGGAAACGCCAGCAGACAGTGTGTCTCTTGATGACATCACCAAAGCTCTCGGGATTTCAGCCGATGTCCAGGCTGGAGAAAAGCCACAGGTAAGACAGGAAGCAGTTATCAGGGGAAATCTATCAGGTCAGACACCGCATGATCGGTAATCATTTGAGATGATATTTCTGGGCCCTCTGTTTGTTGTTTTCATGGTTATAGGAAACGATTTGCACTTTATTACAGTGTAATAGTTAAGCTGAAGTTTTGCCTTCAGAAACCTGGACAGGAAATAACAATACAGCTCAACTAACAACCACACACACTAAACCAACAGCTGTGTTTCCCCGGGCTGCTGTTTGTGTTGCTGAAGGGGGTTTACACAGACATTCAGTTCCTAACATCACACGAATCTGTTGTAAGGGGTGTACAGTGATGACCTGCAGGAGGTCACTCTCTCCCTCTCATTTCCTTGTCCAGCCCAACAGTTGATCTTGATTCATATGTCTCCAATTTAAAAATGTTTATTTAACTTCCTCTAAAAGATCTCTTAGAAACAAATGAAATGATGGTTAATAGTGTAAATGTGTTTGAGTCTATGCACTGATGATGTGAAAATGACTATAACGGATGTGCCATTTCTTCAGTTTGTAGTTTTTGTCATTTGTTTGGTCTCAGCAGTGCTACAGTAAAACATTCTCATTGTGTAGCACCCTTACAACTTAAACCTTAGACAACAAACACTTACCAGCGTATCTCAAAGCAGAACTTCTTAAGTTGCTTATTGTTGTACTATGTCAGGAAGGAAAGAGCCCAACAGATATAATCTAGCGCCCCTGGAGCCCCAACACGATTCTGTCCCTACATGATAAAAACACATGACTGATAGAAGACTGTCTCATGAATTCATGAGCACAACACTGAGCACAGTGACTGAATATCTCTGTTAATGCACTGAAGTAAAGCAGCACTGTTATTGCTCTGAATGAAACTGCAGTATTATTATTACTTGTTATCTGACTTCAGTAGCTTTGAAGTTGAATAACAGAACATGCAGATCGTTCATCTCTGATGTCACTTCCTGTCTCCTGATTTTACACTGGGTGGAGATGCAGGGGTGTGTTTCATACAGTCATAAATGTAGGAACATGCCAACTAACCCATGAATCTTAGAGAACCTTTAAAAGTAAACATTCTTCAAAGGTTCTTCGGGTCCCTCTTATCATGAAATATTAAGGGTTCTGGAGTTGACTGTATATCTGTGTTTGGGGAGAAGTTCTTGATTACACATGATAGGCTTGTCTGAGGTTGTGATGAAATGGACCATGAAGATTCTTGAGAGGCATTAGACTGGAAAAATCTTTCTGGAACTTTTATTTTGAGGAGACTTTAAAAGCTCTTTTGATTGTAACTGTGACCTTTAATAATGATGTGCACCAGACTCGAGGTTTAATGATACACTTCTACACCATCAGCCACTTTGTGTTGAATATCTGAATGTCTTTACAGTGTAATGAAGATGTTTGCACAAGATAGAAGACTCAGGGGATGACCGAACAACATCACATTATTAGTGTTTAAAGGTCACCAGAGTTTGTCTGGTGCTTTTTCTGCAGTGTAAGAAGGATCAACACATTCTTTTAAATTTTAACCCTATTTTAATCAAACCTTTTTGAATAATTGATCTGTGTGTTTATGAATGCATTGAGCAGTGAATTAGAAAATGAAACGTTTTGTAGCTGTCAGATGTTGATCTGTGTGTTTGTGTAGCTCTGTCAGTTGCTGTCTGTTAAGTGTGATTGAACACTAATCTGATCTTTAAATCTGACTGAAATGGTTTAAGATGGTAATAGTCAATCAACCACTAAACAGCTTTACAAGTTTGTTTTGTGTCATAAACTTTGTGTGAGAGTTAATAGATTCTTTAAGAAATGTTAGTTTCTAAACTCATTTCAGCAAATGTGACAGTGAAGTAATTAAAATCTGTATTGTGATGTATATTTCAGCCTGACTCTTCTGAAAGTGTGGAACACAAGTTCACCGTATATAAACTGGCGGTGTGTTGATGTTAGGTGTGGGAGAATCTGTGAAGCTCTGAACTGCCATTTTAAATGTGAAATTCGTGTCTTGCTGCTCTCATTATTCAGTGTCTGTCTATTAAACAGAAACGCTTGACAATCTCATCAACATTTAAGAGTGATGAAGATTCTCGACTGACGGGTTTTCTGACATGTTTGTGTTGTTAAATGAAAACATTTATGTTGCCATTTCCAAAACACAAATGCAGAAAATATATCTTTTGCTTTATATCATTTTATTTTTGAAGCATACATATTTCTCTTATATATGATAACTATTTTTATCAAGTAGATAAATTATATTTGTAACCCATATATTTTGGTTTGAACAAATGTTGACAAAACAATATAATTCACTTATAATTCGAATATAATTTAAAGTATTTCAAATCTATATGATCTCAATCAACATATACTACATAACAAACAAACAAACATAACATACTTAAAAATGAATCATATTTCAACAGTCAAGAAGTCTATATACAGAATAAGACCAACTCCAGGCATATTCAAATAGCAGCATCAGAGGTCATGTGACACCTTAACATAGGGGCCAATGTTAAGAAAGTGTTTTCTATGACAATTAGACACATTTCTGCCTCCAGTATTTATGGTAGTGTTTGTTATAAATCACTGTATTACAGTCATGAGAATCAGATCAGTACAGCCATTGAGAATAAACAGGCTTGCTTTTAAATACAAAATGATACAAACAATTTGAAGGGGGAAATGTATCTAAATATCATGAAATAATACAACAAAACCATGTCGTCTTATAAATAGGCTTCATTCTTCATGCTAAATATAGTTTATTAAATGTATAGTATTTTATTATCTTTGATAAAGTGACGTGGCCTGAAGAATCACAGAATCTGAGCTGTGCGTCATTCCTGTATGTGATGCAGCTGATAAACGTGTCCCACAATGCACTGCAGGTGCGTCCTTCAATAATCATGATCATATTACAGAAACATCATCAGAACATCTACACAATGAAGACACTAAATGCAATAACACACTAATGTTATTACTCAATTCACACTTGATGTTTTCAGCAGTTTAAAGTTTTTTTCTGGCAAGTGTATAAATCACAAAAGAGGAGTTTCATTTACAATATATAAAATATCTGTTTTAACATTAGCAATCCGTGGCACAGCTCAAGGTCAACATGAAAGGCTTTCATAACCCATTTTATTTTTGTCATGCAGTATTTCTGATTTTTTTTATTTCATTTTTCCAGTAAAAGTCTAACGTTGTTTTACAATTGAAAAGGATTCTTTAAATGTCCTAAATCCTCCAAATCAAATTTTGTTATATGTCTGCTGCATTTCTTGTCCACTGCAGCTTCACAATAGAAAATACAGACACTAACAATTACTGTATTTGGTGTTAAATTATATTTCATCTCTATAAACCTGTTTCAGTGCTGTGACTAGAGCAAACCGCTTGTCGTCTGTATCAATACATCACTGGTCTCTGTGTCAATACATCACTGGTCTCTGTGTCAATACATCACTGGTCTCTGTGTCAGTACATCACTGGTCTCTGTGTCAATACATCACTGGTCTCTGTGTCAATACATTACTGGTCTCTGTGTCAGTACATCACTGGTCTCTGTGTCAGTACATCACTGGTCTCTGTGTGTCAAACAGTGCGCGGCGCTGTGGTGGTGTCGAGGTTTGGATTGGCAAGATAAAAACATTCACATGATCAGAGTGTCTGTGATGAGAGATAACAGTCATAATCAATAACCCAGAGCCGCCCTGTACTTTCCCTTATTGACTCCACTAAGCTTTCTGAGAACCCAACCATCCACTTCTTCTATGGTGGCAGTCTGACATTTATCTGATCGTTTCCATCATTGTCATTATCTTCTGTTTAGTTCTGCTGTCATTCCAGTTAATCTAGATGGAGAAGAACAGTCAGCAGCTTTCAGTGGATCTCTGATGAGAAGAACGTTCTCATAGAGAGTCCATCAGTGAGACAACTGCAGGCTGATATACTTCATCAGCTAACACACCAACCCCCGGCACCCCGTCAGCCCTCATGTTCTCTCTGTGCACCTGACTGCCACCTGTATGTACAGAAATGTGAATTCCTAGCGGAAATCAAAGCTAACAGCAAGCCAAACCAGAAGGTAGTTGGTTTATGTGGTTTCTGACTGATCTAAACAGGTTAATTATAGCCATTAGCTGCTCCAAGCTAGTCTAGATGATTTATCAGAAGCCCAGCATGGTTTTTACTTTCACCTTGGTTAAGCAACAAACCAGCTACCATGTTCCAATAACTAACCTGACCACCCTAACTTTATACAACAAGGTTTTTCCAGCAGAGAACTTAGATTGACAAAAATGCTGCAATTATAGATCATTGAAAATTAAGAATTCACAGAAATAACAACGCACAAACAAATGCTCACCAACAAAACACGCTGCTGCCGAGAATCTCTAAACTATCTGTCACACCAAAACATTATTTTTGGATGTTTATTGGCAGAAGCTGATGACACTGTGATGTTTAGACACTGTGAAGCTACTTTCACTGAAAACAAAACTGGATGTGCAGAAACATCAGGAACTGTGTTAGCAACAGAATTCTGTTCTGACAGTCTGTATGAAGTGGACAAACATGTCAATTCTCTGTAACTGGTCGTCACTATTGTGTTAACTATCTGTTGACAGAAAGTCTTTAACGCAAGTCTGTAACGTTTTAATCTATTTAAATAAAAAACATGAAGCTTGATATGATTTTAACAGTCTTATTCTCAGGTAATACTTACAAATGCAAAACAGGCTCGTTTCATAATGTTAAGCCCTCGTATTAACCACATACACATACATATTCCTCAGTAAAACAGCTAGCAGATATATTAGTGATATAAGAAAAAACAACACTCAATAAGACATCTGTTTTGCTGCATTTCTCACCACTGCATGCTTTAGAAAAAATAGAGTTTCTTATTCCATCATCAAAATATTTCAGGGCTGTTTATTATGAAAAAGTCAAGCCTACTCAAGTCACAATCTTCGTGGGCTGGATGTTTTGGATATTTTCTTGGAGAGGCATCAGAATCTAAAGCCAAGTGAGGGATTTATCTGTTTACATAATCTGGAAAAATAATCTCATTTTCTCCATGTCAGTAAATCTATTTGCGTGGACGTCTCTCAGATGCCATTATTAATAATATGTGTGGATAAACACATGAATTCTAGCTGAAAGTCTCTTCACCATTGGATGATAAAGAATGCGTCTGTTTCAAAACAACACCCTGACCGTGTATATTCACTAGATCTGCGCTGGCTGGTTAAATATCCGCTGCTGTAAATTCAGAGTAAATATCTATATAGTCACATATGTTGGTGTCTGGTTGCTTGGCTCACATCAGACGTACATACAGGCAGCTGCCACTGTGGAATAACTGCACAACATAACATAACCCGAGCTCTCCATACGGCTGCCATGTTCATAAAACACACAGCGACTCTAGCAGGTTTACCACACGCGACATTTCTCCTCTGGATTCATGGGGGTTCCTCGTTCACAATGGAACGCTTCTGAGAACGCTTCAAAGTTCTGCAGGGATCCAAGAACCCTGTTTAAAAAAACATCTAATTATAGTCCTTACTATTTAATAAAGAAACCACTTACAGAGTAAGTGACCACTTCAGACACTTTAAATGTCACTGCATTAGATAAACAACATATCAAAGCAGGTCTGAACTGAATTCATCATCTGAGCCATTTTAGCATTTACATTGAACTGTAATCTGGTCCCAAAGTGATTTATAGTGAGTGTATGAAGTCAGTTCTCAGGTTCATGCTGGTGTGAAGACAGATCAGCACATTAACTGCGGACACATTCCAGTAACTTTGATCTTGATCTCAATTTTTGGGCCACAGTATGTATTTCATCTTTAATATAGAAACAGTGTACTGAAGTCTTGCCTGTACTCCAGAGGGCTGTGTGGATCAGTTTTAATAGACTGTATGGCGTATTCAGGGCGACAAGCACCACACCAGACCTACAGAGAGAAAGACATTCTCTGATATGAATCAAATAACTGCTGAGACCCAGCTGACAGCTTAATACAGTCACTGTAAGATATGCAGCAACTAACATGAAACATAAATGATTTGAACAGACACAGAACAGTATCTCTGAACTCGTGCGATGCATTATGGGTAACAAAGCCAGTGTGGGTACTGATTTCTGTTTGCATTGTTTATTTTGACACCAATTTTTAAATCTGCTAATATGAGCATTAAAACCTATTTAGGACATAATCCACCAAAAATGACTTTTAAAAAGTCAGATGTTTGCGATCCAAACTCAGTTCATTGGATAGCGTGTGATTTACTCTTTAATTTCATGCCTTGCAGATTACATTAGAGAGCCTGGAGTCATTTATTTTCCAGAGGTAAAGCAGCACCTGTACCTTTAATATAATGTCAGTTTAATTTGATGCGGTCTGATCAGAGTCACCTTGTCTGGGCTTCAGTGTGAACACACACGGGCAGCTTAAAGTCAGACTGACTCCTGCTCACATACCTGAGCAAAGTTCAGAAAGAAGAGCTGCTTGTGATCCATGTCCAGTCCAGGAAGACGAGGTTCCTCACCCTCCCTCTCCACCCACTTCATATACGCCTAATATCACATACACACACAGAAACACACACGAAACCAGATTGTACATGTTGTGAAGCAAATATAAGTGATGCTTTCCTGTGAAAAAGGTGATGCCATGACACTTTGTGTTGTGTGTTGGTTTGCTAGGGTCTGGTTTGTAGTTGCTAAGGTGTTTCTTCATGTTTTTAGTGTGTTGCTAGGCAGTTGTTAAGTGGTTTCCTACAGGTCTAAATGAAAAGAACCCCGCCTATGTAATGTCTCTATAATGTTCTGCTCTCAAACTGTAGATGAAACACAAGCAGCTGTACACAGGAGATGTCTGATGATTCGAACCTTATATGCTTGACGAACTCCACCATTGTCGGCAATATTCTCTCCTAAAGTTGTGATGCCACTGACCTGCAACAACATGAATGAAACACAGGAATAATGTTTCAACAATGATGTCATGAATGGAAAATGTTTGCTGTATTAAATTACAGGAAATGCATGTTTCTATGTTACAAAACCAGAGTAGTACAGTATTTAGAACATACATAGAACAGTATTTACAAATATCATATATGTATATAAGCAAAATTAGTGTGTATTTTAAAACTATGATCACATGATCATAACGATTACAGTGGTTATGGTCCCTAGTGAGCTGTCTTGCCTATGTAGGGAGCAGCTTTTATAGGCAACAATCAGACTGAACATGGAGACACTAAACAATCGTCATCTTACATTGTGAGCCTCTGCCAGTTTCCAGCTGAATCTGCTGTACTGCTCCACCATACAATGAGACTGATCTTCAAAGTGCTCTGCAGAATAGTTGCTCCACCAGTTGTTCATGTTTCCGTCTTTGTCAAAGTTTCGTCCTGCAAATAGAAACCTTTGATGTTCTGATCCCAATCATGTTTTTAAAGAGACGAGTGTTGCTGATGCTCTCTTGTGTGCTGCTGAAGAACAATTGATCAGTGATATTTACAAGCTCTGCTGTAACACAGCGTTTAATTTATCACACAGAAATGAGCTCATCACAAATCAAGTGGGTTATTCGTCTGGAGCGAGCCRATAATTGRATCRATCCRTCAGACGAGGTGTGTATTACCATGATCATCAAACCCATGAGTGATTTCATGTCCTATCACCATCCCGATGCCCCCGAAGTTCAGAGCCTGCAGCTGTTTCTCGCTGAAGAACGGAGGCTGTAAGATTCCTGCCGGAAACACTGAAACACACGTGCAGACAGAGTTTTCTCTGTTATCTTAATAATAACAGAGATGTTGCTTTAAATACAAGCACTTGGGGTGGATTCTTATTAAACCAGCAGCTTTTTGTAATATGAAGGTCACATTAACATTAGCCTGGATATCTCATTTATTTCTGCTACTTTTGCCTTTTATAGGCCAATTTTATTGCTTTACAATTACAAAAATATCAAAAAGGAATGATTACATTTTTAACCATGAACAGCTAAACACCAGAAATGCACAAAGCTTTTCATTCAGTTGTTAGTCAGAGAATAAAGTGTCGTAAGGGCTATAATATGATGTTAATGGTGTGTAGTGGACAGTAATTATTCAGTATTAGTAAGAGAACAGAAACATCAGAGTGATACACAGTCTGTCAGCTCCGCTTCACATTCACACTGCGACGCCTCCAGTAAAGCTGCTTCTCTTTTAAACAGTAATTCAGCCTCAAGTCGTTCCTAGATTCCACTCCTTATGTGGAATTTATTATGTGGAAAATTCTCCTGCTGAAAATCTTTTGTAATCTGTGTATTAACAGAGGCTGAGAAACAGCGCTTGGAAGCTCTGAGTCTGAGAAGCACAAGCTCTGAGTCTGAGAAGCACAAGCTCTGAGTCTGAGAAGCACAAGCCGTGAGAAGCACAAGCCCTGAGAAGCACAAGCTCTGAGAAGCACAAGCTCTGAGTCTGAGAAGCACAAGCTCTGAGTCTGAGAGGCACAAGCTCTGAGTCTGAGAAGCACAAGCTCTGAGTCTGAGAGGCACAAGCTCTGAGTCTGAGAAGCACAAGCTCTGAGAAGCACAAGCTCTGTGGTCACTGGAGCCTGAAACTAAACTTTGTTTCATCTATAAGAGCAACACACAATGAGTCGTCTTGTCAACGGGCCGAGAAAGCATTTCTGTTAAAAGCTCTCAAAGCTTAGAATGTATATGAGTGTGAATTTACCGATCTGGTTTCTGTTGTGTGAATAGAACGCGTTGACCACAGCAGCACCAATAATCCACCTGAAACATCACAGAAACACGAGCTACACTGACAGCTTCAGAGAGGAAATGACTTCATTGTTTCCAGCAGTTATTTGGATGTTTCGTACATGTGTGGATCCACAGGTTCTCTCAGCTTCCTGTGACCTTTCTGTGCTGATGCAGCCAAATTCTCCAGAATATTCTCAAAGTAATTCTCCTCACTGAAATTCAGCTGTGTGGAGAGACACACAGAGAGATTATTTATGTGTATCTTATATTTGTGTGAATCAGGCAGTGTGTGAGGTTGAATGGTAATTATGTCCGAGGTCACAGTGATCTTGAGTTTCCATACGTGATTATATTCCTCATCCAGCTTCTTGTTTTGCTCCTCCAGGATGTGGTCGGGATAACCGATCTGTTCTGATATCGCCATGGCCTGAAACATCAGCACAGTCATCACACAATGATGTCACGTTTGARGWCATTCATATATGACCATCCACATGAACATATTGTATAATCACCTACAGGGTGAAGGATGATCTGCCTCAGGGGGCGTGGCCACTGTAAACATCTCACCTTCTCTCTGGCTTTCTCCTTTGACTGTTCATCCATCCAGCTCAGCTCCTCCAGAGTCTCCACATACGCCTCCTGAATCTTCTGAATCAAATCGCTCACCTGAGGGACAGTGGAGATCATTATGTGGTGTATTCTCAGGGCCAGGCTGGAGTTTTGCTCTTACCATGCGTTTACTGTTTCCAGAGAAGGTTTCCCGCAC
>JAZGTJ010004480.1:0-30726 GCA_036877575.1 Botia almorhae
GTGAACACATCACAGGTGAACACATCATGACTTTTGGTTCTGAAGGCAGTGGTTGTGGTGATTTTGCGATTTATGGTTTATTGAGGTTCAGTCCTCATGTTCTCCTGGGCAGCATTCCTTCTGCCCCTGACAAAACACTCTCTAACCTGAAAACACTGTACTACCTGCACATGTACATACTCCACAGTCTGCATAAAAATTCTGTGTTCAATATTTCTAGCAAACTCACCTGTGAAGTCTTCCAGACACTCGCAGGTATACCCTCCTTCTCGACTGCGGCAGCGTCCATTGTTTTGGCATGGCCCTGAGTAGCACAGGTCGATCTCAGTCTCACAGTAGTCACCGGTGAATCCAGCTGGACAACGGCAGCGCAGGCCATTAATCGGATGGATCGGCCTGAAGAGTACTGTGTCAGACGCTATGAAAGGTGGAGAGCTGTCAAACTTTAACACTGAGACACACTTCATATAGTTCTCACAGGGTTCCCGTAGGCAGATGTTGTCATCAAATGGAAGAACACTCTGGCTGGAGATTTGCTGTAACAGAGTTCGATTCAGGTAGACTTGCTCCTGGAGTTCTTCCGAAGGGAAGTAGCGATCCGGAGCTCCTCCAGGAAGCAAGGCAGAGAAGGTGACATTGAGGATGTTGCCGGTGACATCTGTGTCGTTCTGGACATTAAAAATAAAAACACCCTCACGACTGGTTGAGAGGACTGCCGCCACACCTTCAGCAAAGCGAGAGAGGAGCGGGGACAGAAAGCGTTCTTGGGACATGTTCTCGAGTCGGACTGTGATGCTGTTCGTCAGCATCTCGTCAGTGATGATTGTCACACGAAGAGTGCAGAAGGCCGTAACTCTGTGGATACCATCTGAAGAGGAAAGAAACAACAACCATAAATAATTCAGTTCCACATTCCACTGAAACCTAACTTTATTTCAGTTTTGTCTCGGAATGTTGGAATCTTGAAATGTTAAAACAACTAAACTCATTTAGAATAGAAGTCAACTGCTTCCGTAAGGTAACAGTACACTCTTTTAACACTGAGAAAGACTAAATACTGTTTTGGATCTGAAAAGAAAGCATGTTAACAGAAAGGATTATTGCAGCACAGTTACAAAGATTAATGTGGTATTTTGCTTCGGGACACATACTGTTTTCTTCTCTGTTGAAATGTATAATATAAAAACCTCTCAAATGATGAAGGCTTGACGGCTGTAAAATACTGTAAATGCTTCCTTGCACAAAAGCACAAAAAGGATTTGAATGCTTATTAAAAGATTGTACATGACCTTAACAACAGTGTTTTGTATTGAATAAGAACCATTTTTAGCACAGGTGAGTTCCCTGTTTTTTTTTTGTACATGGCTGATTTCATGCTAATGTCCTTGACATAAGGACATTAGACACAAAAGAAAACTATCAATCAAAAAAACTGATATGGGGACAGACCCAAGACATATCTGGAGATAAGAATATCATAGAAACTTGGGGGTGGGTTTCACATCCAAACATTGTTTTAGTGAATTTGCAACAGACACCTTTCCTCTACAAATATGGTAATATCTGTGACATTAGCACGACCAAATAATGACAGTGACCAAATAGTTTCCCAAACACTGTCTATCTGCCATTGGTCCAACAAACAGTCCAATCTAACTTGGTTAAGCCAGCGTTGCTGTTTTGGTTAATCAGGATTTTACTTTTTGGGGGAAAATCAACCTATGCATTATTTACTATCTTTGCATATTAAGCTGCAATAAGAGAAAGTATTTTAATATTGTAATTTTAAATTGTAACAAAAACTCAATTTTAACATAATAAATGCTAAATAGACATCAGTAAGTGCTGTCTGTGATTCCACTTAATCTGATGAAATAGATTTATTTCACAGCCTACATTTATTCCAAAGACCACTATTTCCCTGTGGCAAGCATGGACTATACAGGAGGTCCCAACAAGTACCACGCTGGGTGCTGTTCTGTTTTGCTAAGGGAACAACTGCAGAACAGGTGGTATATCCAATTAATACCCCCGGCAAAACAACGTGGCTAAGACCTTTCAAATACGGAGGTGTCACGTGTCTGTGGGTTAAGTTATGTGTCTCTAAATTATATCTCAGCCATAAATCACAAGAGAAGATGTTTGGAACTGCTACCATTCCAAGTAAATGGGTCACATTCCCAGCTCTGTCTGGTATGTAGTGTAGTGTGTTCAAGCAGTGCAAGATGATAGAAACACACAAAGTGTAGACCAAAACTAATGGAGTATGTTCACAAATAACATATGGCTTCTCTTTATTAATACACTTATATAAATTAATCACTGCAATGACAGTGTGGGATCTTGGGTCAGGGTGAGGTCAAATAATGCATGTACTGCTTCAGTTCAGAATGTACAGTGTTCCAAACTACAGACAGCACCAGATGTGAAGCATGTGACTTTGTTTTACGAGGGCCATATTTAACATATTTATAACATTTCAGTTTTTAGTGTTTAGTAAAAGTTATAATATTCATCAATATTTCCCTACCTTTCTGACTGTTTTAGCTAGTGTACATTAAGAATTCTATATGTAAATGACCTTCTGTTATAATTGCCTTCTACATACCACTATAGCTTATTCATCATAGTCTTTTAAAAGTTATTTATCATGGCAACCTACTGTTTACTGAAAATGTGCCTTAATATTTAAATGTCAGCAACAAAAATCCTGTCTGATGCCTTTAGAAGACTAAACGCAGAATGAGTTCAAGCATCTGTTGACCCGGAGTTCTACCTTTCTTTCTAGTGAATTAAATCTATCAGCAATGTCACACATTACATCAACAGTGCATTTGCACAGACCTGAGCAAAGACATTCCTATTGACATCCTTCACTCACTCTCTTTCTTTTCCTTAAGTACAAATTCATACAAACTAAGCATGCTAACTATAGGTGAAGAGTGCCTTAAAAAAACACATTTTTTCAGGAGGGGGCGAGACACTAATGAAAATGACTGTTGGCAATTGGCCTAGCAAAACAGGAAAACTAAAATCAGGTTTTGTGATAAATTCCCCTGTGGTGAGGATGGTTTTCTGTGTTTAGATGTATTCTCACCAGACATGAAAATGATTTTTATTCCACAATTCAATGAATGATTTTAATACGTTTGGCCTTTGGTGTTTAAACTAACATTCTTTAAATGTTAACACACTGTCAATATTTAGCTGACAACCCATCTACAATATCAAAATAACCAGTAGATCAAAGTAGCCCTGGACAGAGACAAAAGTAATACAATGAATGTGTTTTCTTGTTTTTCTTTTTGAGTTTTCAAAGCAATATATATTTAGCCTGTCAGCTGTTAGGTTAGGATCAATGTAAAGTCACATGGTTGTTGTCAGGCAAGATGCCACTCCGACCCCTGAAAAGATAAATGATCTGTCGCTGTCTTAACATACTGAATGCGGTATAGAAACATTCAAGAGAAATGTTGCTCAATCAATCAATCATTCCAGTCATATGATTACATTGAACCAATAATTAAATCATGATCAATTAATGTACATGACATCGCCACATAATTAATCAAGATAGCACAAACTGAAAATAAACAGTGATTAGTTTATAAACTAACAGTATTAACTTTATGAGGCTATAACCGATTGCTTTAGTAGCCTCTTATAACCCTTAATAATATACATATTATTACATACAAACTAAAATATGGTCTATATGTGCATTTGTCAGACTGTACATTTTACTGTGATGTTTAGCTTATGTCTAAATGTTTAACTCAAGGTAGCTTAAGAGTCTGCACACAAGCCCTATCTTAACTTGTATTTTACATCATATATCATATATTGGATGAAAGCCACAGGATGTCCTAGTCTGGCCACAGCTGTCAGAATAACTGACAAGGGTTTCTTCCTTTTTACAGTGGCGTGTCATGTAACTCTAGCTGACTAATGTAATTAGGTGAAGAAAATGGGATAACAAACTCTGCCGTTTGAATTCCCTGTCATTATCCACAACGCTCAAAGCACACTGATCTTATACAAACAGGACGTATGTGCATTCCAGTGTTTTCTCAGAGTGTGTCAGTGGTAGCCTGACCCGAAATGAGCTTTGTTCTTGTCAGACAAGGATGACTAATCGACTTAAATGTAATGTAAGACAAGACCAGCTCCACGGCTCATCCTAAACAGTTCTTAATATGTGGTTAAAATGGTTTAAAAGCAGGAATATTTTACAGGTGTCAGTGTCTTAAATTTGACATACAAGTAGACAGTTCATGGCTGTTCTAGGTAAAGTACATATACCTCAGGAGCCAATGAAAATCAGTTTGTGTCAATGTGACAGTCGGTTTGTTCAGGCCCTCCTCATGTTCCAATATTTGAATCATAACAAAGGAAGAAAGGTGCTGCCTAAGTTCCTCCCACTTCTACATGACTGACCTGCTTTAGGTACAGAGAAGAAAAAACATGTGGCTTCTAATAAACAGACACTCCTACACACTTACTCCGGGGTGTGTGTGAATTGCTGGGGACACTTTACATCAGTAAAGCTTACTGTATCAAACTGAAATATGATGTAGAAAGTATCAGGCATTTTCATTTTTGTAAACGGTCCTAATATGCAATGTTAATTATTTAGATTAACATGATTTTAGAGAGTGCAGATGCCACTGAAACAGTCTTAAAAATGCTGCTGGATACAGCTGTGGTAGATCAAACTGATAAGTGTCATTTGAAATGAGTCCAGATGCAGGTGTGAACAGATAAAATGCTTTCTGCTGATCAGCATAAGGGCCCCACAGACTGATTCACAGAAATGCATGTGTCTCCACATGCACCCCTGCCACCAAAGCATCAATATGAGTTCTGGGAGCGGACACATAGTGCAACTGAAGCTACTGCAGCCTAGAAATAGCAGGCTGTATTGATTAAAGTTCAAATTGCCTGTCTACTGCATGCTTCTAAATAAAAAAAGCAATTAGCAAAGCTTCTCGTAGCAATCAACATAAATGCACTATTATAAAACTTCTGGATTATACCAATAGCTGATAATTATTTTATGTAATAGCGGATAATTAGCACGGCTGTTAATATTATTTATCTATACTGTTTTGTATGTATTAAATTAAATTAAAAAAAATGTTAAATACAATTACTAAAATACTACAATAAAAAATCCCCACTATTAGCTGTTACCAATGTTAAACACAGTCCACAGTCTCATGAAGGTGAGATTGTTGCTAGGTGGAGGAGGTGACAAAGGGTTCTCATTGGTATAGAACCCTGAAATTAAAAAGACTCATGTGTTTTGCTGTTGGTACTTTGCACAGTACTTATGCCATTTTAAATACAACACACCTCAGAGGCAATGATTAACTTAAAGAATGAGTGAGACACTTGATTTGAAAGAGGGTATAAAACATCCTTTGCCCTCCAGGAAACTACCTTAATGGAGAATTGTGGTTGTAATCTCCTTACAGAGAGAAATTAATCAGTTTTTGTGAGAAAAAAACTACAAATGACATCGACAAGTTTTTGTTGGCTTGACAAAAGCGTTAGACAGATGAAGAGCCTATCATTCAAGGTTTTGAAAGCCGTGTTCAAACATGTTTGTCCTAACCGTGTTTGGGCTGGTCCTTTTAGAACAGAAGCACTCGAATACAACACCTACAAACGTGTACAACACCTTAGCCCGTCTTTAAACCCCTCTGGCCCTCACTGCAGGGAGTAAGAGTGAGATGTCGTCAGATGTCCCCAGTGTTTGCATTTGCCAGATGGGACCAGGCGTTTAATGAATGGGTAAAACGAGATTACAGCTCGCTGACAGCATTACCACCTCCTCTGTCTCCAAAACCAACAGATGGAGCAGATGAGTATTCATTCTGTAATGCACAGAGAACACTTGAGGGGCCTCTTGATCAGTCAGAATGCATCCAGATGCATTCAACAGTTGATTAGCACATCTACAATTCATTCTTAACAATATATTTTTATAAGATAAATTGTAATATGATTGAAATAATAACTACACTGCCGGCAACACAATTATTATTTGTTCATGAAAATGAGACTGTGAGTGACAGAATAACAATTTGTTCATTTCGCGCTTTATAAAATACGTTTGTAAAATTCTATAAACAATTTAAACACAAATTAAGTCACTGTGAAATCAAAATGGACTGTTCTTATTTTTTAATGGAATTTGATTAATCTGTGCATCGTTATTTTTTTATTCATGTGCTCTCGTAATCTTTAATTAAAAACATTACCCTCCCCCTCACAACGACAGCTCTCCTTTGATGACGTATGAATTTGCACAAGGGTGGGACTATAATGACTGTCTAATTTCCAAACAGTTTTATCCCTAAAACTTCCAACAATCCAACCAATTCCCAAAGAATGGAATCAAGTCCTTTCTTATGTTTTTTTCTCATTCCAAAATCTATTTCACTTAGTTATGCGTCACCAGACATAAGCCACAACCTCTGTTTAATGCCGACTTTAGGCAACAGCTTCTGGAAAAATGCCTTTCCGAATAGATTTCTGGTAGGCAAAAAAATCTGTAATGTAATGTTATTGTTAGTTGACCTAGATCCTTCAAACAGCTCAACATATTAATACATATTTCCTACATGTCAGATTAAATTTGCCGCAAATTTACTTAAGTCTATTACTGTCAATCTCGCTAGACACTTCAGAACCGCAGGCAGCTACTGTATCAGGGTAATCCAGCTGTGATAAGGGTGCCTGGTGAAAGATGTTTTCTATGACAGCTCAGAGTAGGGAATGAACGATAGACAGTGGAGGGATGAGGTGTCAAAATAAAGGGCATGCGCCTACAGTAGACATGAACGTGCTCTGTTCTTAGAGTGCACTTGAAAACCTCGAGAGAGTGCTTCGTGTTGACTTTGAAAACTCTCTTGTTAGTATGTTGAGAGTAGGTGATTGTAGAACCACATTGCTGCCAAACGTAGATTTGTCCACCCTGGCATCCTCTACACAGTAAGTGCTGGTGTCTACAGTTGGTGTCTTTTCCTGTTTCTTTTGCATTGAAAGAGATGCGTGTCTCTGCTTGGCTCACCGGGATTAGCCGGCTCTCACTGGGAAGCACTTTCGAGAAGGACTCCATGCACACAAAAGGCTTTATTCAGCTTGGGGGAAAGGGAGGAGGTGGGATAACTGTAAGAGTGCATCTCTTCAGCCTGTAACAGGTGGGATTACAATACAGACCTTGCGGCAGCAGAGCCACTCCTGGAGAAGTGGGTGATATTTCATAGTTACTTAAAGTCTTAACATCAAGGCTAAAATAGATTTACAGTATTGTTTTCAGAATACTTATATTTACTAATGTTAATAGACTTATGGATTTCAGTAAGTAGTTTAGGGTTCAGTCTGCTAATTTTTAGTAGTTGTAGTTGTAGTAGTTGTAATTTGTAGTGTTTAGTAGTTTTAGTAGTACTGAAATGTATTTTCATTAGTATAGCTCTTAAACTAGTGGTCTGAATTTTCAGTTTTAAGTGGGGCTACTGAAGCATTAGAATGTGTCTAGTGTTCAGGATACAGAACTGTTTTTTAATAGTTAGCCAAACATTAAATTTAATTCTTTTTTATTTTAATCATTGGTCTAGCTTTATAGAAAGCTCCTTATACATCTAGCACACCAAACTGTTCCTGGATTGCCTGTTTGTGTTCAGTGTGTTTAGCATGTTATGAAAACATAGCAAAACCCTTTGAGAAAGTTTTTCTCACGGATTCAAGTTCTCAAAGCATTCTATCAAACAGCACTTTCACTTTGCATTTTTCAAAATTCGTCAAAGTTCTGTTGATCACTCCTTCATCTAACACCATCATTGATATTCAACTCGTCCGTTTTTCAGCAGAGTCTGCAACACCTGAATTGGGTGTGTCTGGTAAGGGAAACATCCAGAATGTGCAGTGGGGTGGCTCCCAAACAGGGCTGACAAGCACTGCTCTGGTTCAGTGTAAAGGACTAATAGTTTGATGGCATCTATTCTTCTGACCCTGTGTCATTAATGACAGTCTGTGCTTACTGAGCTGATCCTTAGGACAGCAGATCAAATCAAGATAGAAGTGCACAGTACTTCTCTTTGTGCATTAGTGGAAAGGTTTAGGAGGATTTGGGGTGGGAAATGCCATCTTTATTGAGTTAACAGAGTGTCTTGTCCATTTTGTATTACATTAGCCAAGGTTCGATGGCAAGTGAAATGCGATCTTCATCTAATGTAAGTTTAGCAACAGCCATTTACGTTTAATAAGATCCAACTGCTTAACCAGAGTACAAAATTAAAACTTGCTAAGTGCAAAATACAAGTAAAAATTGGTTTAAGCAAGTAAACACAGAGTTGGCTGGTAACTGTTTTTTTAGGAATTGCAACCAACCTAACCCTAAACCCCCCCCAAACCTAGCCAGAACAACATGCACGATACATATAATGTATCAAATCCTTTTTAATACTACTAAATATTTAAAAATATCTGAAAAACATGGCCAAAAAATATTTACAGCCATTTCAGTATTTCAGTACTGAATAAAGTAGTGCTGTCTTGGCTATAGTCACTGAATTCAAGCTATGAACACTAAGTTGGAGATCTACAAACCAGGTGTTTTCATCTGACCAAACAAAACTCATACTGAAAAAGTCAAAGGTCAATGACCAGCAACATGAAAACTGTCATCAAAAACTTGTGGGTCACATTCTAGACAGAAACAAAGTCAGACAACATCTGAGAGATTACTTCAAAAGTCTTCATAGATGCCATCTTAGCTCTGAAACATCTAGCACTAGCACTGTTCTGGGTTTTACTGATAAAACTTATCACACCAGCACACAGTCACCTACCATGAATGAAAACTCCTGCAAGTTTGGGAGGGCTGAAAACTTGGGCAAAGAACCAGAACAGCAGTACAGATTACTGGAATACTCTTTTGATTTTGTAATCAGATATTCAAAATTAAATAAACAGCTGGCCTGTTGAATCGCTTAACAGGTGATACAGTATTGTGGCATGCAGCGTTACAAACATGCCCTCAGGCGATAGACTCATAGTTGTGATATTTAGGTAAATGCACCAGACTGAATCAAAACAACACATATGTTTGGACTGGCATGTATTTAGACAAATGTTAAAACTCTCCTTATATGTGTAAATATTACTGTAAAGAGCCTATGTGTTTACACTTGTGACACGCATGAATATGGAATATAGGAAAAAATAGATACATATGCAAACCAAACTGAGGGATTCTCCTATCTGAAAGTAATTTAGCAGACAGAAACTTGCATTTATCACAGTATCTGTCTGCAGACAACTGCTCAGATACTGACAGGACTCTGGCTCTGTCTGCACTGGACGTGAACACTTTTCTTTGTTCCTGCAAGCTCTGTGGGCGGTAACCGATGACAACACATCCACTAGAGCATGCTAACAAACGTGCAAGGAATTGTGTTAAAAATCGACAAAGATGGAAAGAAAACAGTGTGTAAAATTCTGTATCTGTACAATTCTACCAAAAAACCAATGCATTAAAAAAACATTAAAAAAAAGAAACCAATCTCATTAATAATGAAATATATTGCCAAAGGCACTCCCTGGGAGATTTTGTGCAGTAAATCTTTAACCTTCAAAGAAAATGTTGGCATGAAAACTGCAATAACTGTGAGCTGATTTCTTGTCATTCTAGTTCACACCCCGCTGCTTCAACAATTTATTCCCATTCCTATTTGAAGAAACTTCCCATGCAGGTAGACAACGACATGTGGCAACACGGCCCGACTTCAAGAGCACTTTAAAATGAACTGAGCCAATAATTTACCTCAAAGAAAACTATCTTTTTTGTCTTTTAATGCTTTTCTGTGAAGTGACAGAGCAAAGGTCTTCATAGTTTAAGTGGGCCAAAGACCTGAGTGATTTATAGCTACACTTGAGGAATCCACCGGTTAAAAGAAAAGGGAGAATAGGGTAAAGATGAGGGTTTTAGAAGTGTGAGGAATGCTCTCGTCTTCCTGGGCTCCATCAGAATGATACGACAAGGGCCAGACAGTGCTCATAAACAGGTGAATGATGGCATTCCTGATGGTTTCTGATGTGAGATTACATCACTTTTTGTGATTTTTGCAATTAACCTTCAAGTGTGGTCTACACCACAGGAAAATCAAGGTCAGATCAAAGCAAACAGTGGTATTTCAGCAGTATAGAGTATTGTGTATTTTGTGTGTGGGATACAAATTATGGGTATATATGATGACAAGATAACCCACTATATCTCATATGCTTTTTTAAATATTACAGTGTATTAATGTACACTGTGCAGTCAGTCACTTAAGGTTTCATGATGGATCGAACATTTTAAATAGAAGATTGCAAGTCAGGTCACAAGGTTTTGGACCAGAGTCTTTTTTCCCATCTGTTTGTTCTCTTTTCTCATTACTAAAATCACAAATCACCCTTGCAATGCCTCCAGCATGCCACTACTGAGCCCAATTAACAAGACTTTTTGTCTTCCTGTAACACCATCCATCTGGCCCAGTAAAGTTGCAGGAATGAGTGGCACATGTATGCATGCAAAGAATCCTGCATTGCTGCGATCTGGAAAAATAAATTGCACCTGGCTTGCCCTGGAGAGGCTCTTCTTGGCCTTAATCCACCCAGATCCCCCCACTCAAAACCCCTGTGTTGAAATCTTTGTTCTCTTCTCAGAGGGGTGGTAAAATGGGGGATGTGGGGGGCTCTGATGGATGTCTGTTACCATGATGGTAAATTAGGTTTAAAGCGCTCCACAGGAGTAAAGCACCAGCTATAAAGGAGAGGGGCTCAGTCAAAACTCAATTAAAACATCAAAACCTTAGAGCAATGTCCGAGACCTACAGCTTTATGACATTATTAGGGCCTTTATTCTGATAACTATAAATCAATATTCTATGAAGTATATGCACATAGCCCAGTTTAAAAAATGTAAAGCCTGTATGACTTGCATTTGAATTATTTGCGTGTTTGCTAAGGTAGACATCACCTATTTATGTTCCTTATTTAGAGTTAGAGCTGGAGATTTAAATTGGAGATTGTTTTTACTTCCAATGAGTTCTGCATGGTCAAGTAACATTTACATTTTCTTGATAAATGTATAAATCTAGTATGATTAATAAATTTGTAAAGTACTTGCTTATGTTTCATTCCATTTGAAAGTATTCAGCTGATATTTCTTAGACAACAAGAGTTATGTTATTCACGTCAGACCACAAAGAGCAAATTATACACCGCACAGCAAGCCCAAACAACACAAATTTTTTGCATGCGTATTTGTCAGAAACAAACAATTATTGTAATGTCTCTCTTGGCAGCATTCCCACTGCTTCCAATAAAGCGGTCAGCAGTGGACGTAACACATCATTAGACAGTTTATGGGGATGTTTTCCCCAACAGGCTATGGGCAACCAAGCAACAGAGGGTCAATGACGTCTTCACATTGCCTTCTGATACGGCGGGCTGTCTTTTTCAAATGAGCACAAGTTCTTGCTTTCCCCCGGCAACGCTTTTGCTGCTTTTGAAAAGAGCCAACCATCCGGGGGCTGGTAACTAAGCACCCTGTTTATCAGTAACCAGGCTTAACAATGTCTGTAACCAAACACCACAGCAGCAAGAGAGAAAGAGAGAGAAAGAGAGAGAGAGAAAGAGAGAGATCTAATGACACTGCAACCGATACACTTGGCACTCCGAGTTTTGAGGAGGTACAAGGGCGGGTGACTTTAAAGACAAACTATCTGTTCACTTTTATGACAGAGACATACTCTATGCAAATATGCAGATGCTATTGGAATTGCTTGATCTAAGCATTACAAGCACGTACCTAACACATACCTAACGTGTGTTTTTGTTTTACTGTGGCAGTAGCAAACCTCAGTACTTAAAAGGGTGATCCTATGGATGCCTGACGTTAAACCAGATACATTATCATTAAGATAGCTAGCTATAAACATCAAGCTGAACTGAATTTAACTAACTTACTCAGCAAGAGTGTTTTTAAACTGTTGGTTCTTAAGAAAACTGAAGCTCTCTAATGCCATCTATATTGTCCCTTAAGGTGATGCTAACTACTTGCTTTGTTTATAATGCTTGATTATAATGTGGGAATGTATTTATGATGGCAAAAAAATGCTTTCTTGGTAGACAGCTCACTCAATTTTGAAACACAGTTAAGGACTATGTGTGATAAAAGTTGGGGGTGGGTACGTTTAGCATCTTAGTGACCGTGTGGTCACAGTTCAATGGCGCTAACCTCTAATAAATGAGCAGGTTAACTCCTGCCTGGCTGTCCCCCATTCATTGGGGATCTAATATCCCACCATACCCTCTTTCACTTCTCACTGCTTTCTATTTATATATCCCATATGACAGGATTGACCTGAAATAAACTCACATTTATTTACTATAATTTAGCTTTCCACTTTTACAAGGTTCATTAATGTAAAAACAGGTCATTGTATGTGACAAACAATGACCAAACACAGGTGTAAACAACTGATATTGTAGCTTTAGTTTGCTTGAAATTAAAATAACCTATTTAAAATGCAGTAGTGGAATGAACTGGAAACAAATTACTCTTTTGAGCCAATTCTTAGATTTAGTTATACTGATCCATTAAGATGTTTGTAAATGATTGTAATGTAGAACTTTGGGAAGAAAACTGCATGGTGGTTGACATGTTGGAACATCAGCCAAACATTAAAATAAATTAATAAATATGTAATTTATATGTTAAATGTCACATCACAGGACACATCAAAGTGACGTCTCAAAGGAATCAGTGAATTAAATTGAATCGATTAATTAAAATGATTTAGAAATTTAAATGCAAACATTTAGTCAGGCAGGTCCTCATAAACAAAGTTTTTTTGTCTAACAAATGTAGCTTAACAGTTGATTCGAAATTTGTACGAAGACAAACTTGCAGCATTTTACTTTAGTGTGATTCAGAGCCAAACGTACAGACAATAAGGGAAATGACTGAGAGAGCATAGCAGTCGCCATGACACTGGCTCAAGAGTCAGTGTGTGTGTTTGTGTGTGTGTGTGTGTGTGGGTGGGTGGTTTTGGAAGGAGAATAATGGATAACAGGATGCTGACACAAACTACTTTTAGTTTAGGGAAGAGCAACAGAGTGAGAGAGGCTGGCTTACACAAACCCAATGGCATGCAACGCTGTCATCACAGTAATAATAGTGCATTTACACTTGCAGTCACTGCAGACAAAAATTGAACTCTGTGCCATGGTAAAATATAAGCACATATAACTTAAACAGAGGTCCAATGGTGCATTGTGGGTAATTGAGGCAATGTTAAACAGCACACCCTCTGTGCAAACAACCTTTTCCTCATAGTGTGATACTGTGGGCTGGATGGGCCCTTGTCAATGGAAATGGACCCTCTGTTTAAAACAATACAGGCTGTCAGCGATAATACTTAACTTGAATCAAAAACAGTAAATATATAAATTGCATGCTTCCAGATATATCGCTCACCCACCTGGTCTTAAATTTAATTTTAATTTAATAATCAAACATAAAAAATAATCAAATTTACTTAATTATAATTACCTTTTACTTATAGGTAAAGATATAGATAACTGAACAGCATGCCATAAATGTTGATACTGGGTTTGACAGGCATTCTGTATGAAGAAAAATCACAAATGTGAAGTCCAAAATATCTCAAGCTATGTCTTATAGACAGCAAAAAGATTAAATGGAGAACAAATGGAGACTGTTGCCAAAGTCTCTTGGTTCTCCAAGTATACCAACTATCTCACAAACATCTCACCTACAGATCTCAAGAATATCTGTATTTTGTAATTGAGACAACAATGTCTCAAACTGTGCTTAGATTTATCACGATGCTAATGTTTGCAACTAAATGTCAGAGATCCTGTTATTTCATTTAATGAATTTTAGGAGAAGCATCTGGGAATGAAATAACTGAGAATCATTGTGTGAGTTCCATGTGAGTTAAAGTGAGTTTGTTTCTAAAGCATTTTCAGAATGTTGACGCATCTGTCGCACTGGCTGTCCCTGTACAGAAACGTCATTCCTAAGATCACCGAGATGACTGAGGGGCCGTTAAACCGCCCTGACTAATCAGACACAGTGGCACATGCAGGGGACAACTGCTTGTTGTGTTTGGGAGGACAAAGAGGGCCATAGATAGAGACATAAAGAGAAACTAAAATTAAGAGTTTAAAGTGGGAGTTTACAGAAGATAACATTATTTAATTAATTGTTGGTGAAATTAGTGCATTATTAAATTGGTTCAATAAAGACATGAAGTGTCTACTATTGTGTGTATTTACATGTTAAAGGTAAAATATTCTATACGGTAGATGTAAATTTACAAATTGGCATGCTGACAAGAAATGTCAATTTCAGAGGCAGAGAAAGTTATTTGATTTTTTGATTGAAGATTACAAAAACAAACCTTTTTCTTGAGAATAACATTAAATTAGTTGTTGTGTTCAACAACAGAACATTTCTAGGTTAACAAGGTCATATTTGTCATATTCTATTTTGACTTCAGACCAGCAAGTATATAGCCTACACACAGTACAAATTAAACCTGATGCTGACCAACAAGCAATTAGCACAGGGGTGATTTCTCTTTACATAGTAAAGGAAAACCAACAGACAGTCAACAAAACTTCAGTCAACAAAACACCCAAAAAGTTTTAGATGAACTAGGTATATAGAAACACTTCGAGCATGCTCAGATTCTATCAGTCCATTAACAGTTTTGGGAATTGAGACACCCTGAAGAGTCCCCAACACCCAGGAACAGTGTGGACAATGGGCTGAAGCCCTCCACTAGCATTGACGACCTGCATTCATTCAAGAGAAACTTTTTGACATGGAAATGAAACCTGTACCCCCGACATTTATAAGAATATCCACACTGAAAAGAAGCCCACAGGACTTTTCTGTAACGTGAACACTGTTGTCAACAGAGATCAGAAAGGTAAAAGACAACAGCAAATGAACATGAGCCAAACAAAACATTTTAAATAACCAATCTGAAAGCAATAGAAATAGAAGGGCTCTCTGTGGCCCCTTCCATGTGTTGAAAGACGTTTAATATGTTTGTGCTTATTTGGGTCATATAGCAACCATCATAAGCAAACAGGTTCTGTCTGTAGGCTGTGGGAATAAACCTGAGCTGACCTGTGTTTGTGTATGTTTTGATGCTGTTATCAAAGTGTGTTACATCTTGGCCCATGCTGGAAAGAGGGCAATTTTGAGTAAACAAAGCGTGGGATGAACTGTGTGTGTTTTTGTGTGTGTTCTGAAAACACAAATGCCCCAGAGTTAAAGTGTCAGTACTGATAAGACGCTGCAGACACCAGTCACTGAGCTGAGCGGGTCAGGCCAGACATGACCTCTCTGACCTCTTTAAGTAGATGTCATTGAGCAGAACAGAGGTCATTAAACTCTGTTTTAAACCAAAACACCAAAGAAGACAAATTGAATAGATTAAATATATATACACTAAAACACCAGGAAACAAGCAAAGATAAATATGTGACAAGACTTTCTGCTCAAATACATCCATCTTACTACAAAATAAATATTGTTTAAATGACTCATTTAAGACAACAGAAAAAGAACAAAAATGTAAAGTTTGAAAGAGATTTGTTTTTATAATTTCCTTAACATATAATTTTCTCCAAGAAAAGACACAATAGCCTGACGATTTGGTAAAATGGAAAATACTATTATTGATTTATTATTCACTTTTATTATATTGCCCATCCCTGACATATTGCATTTCTCTGGCAGTTACTCCAGCACTTCAAGTTTACTAACAACAGATTTATCATTAGGGACATGAGATTAATAATATACCGGTCCCATCCAAGGCTGCAGTGGCCCACAGATCATTTTTCCAAATAACACGGATTACGAACAGAACAGAGAATAGCATTGTGTGAAACTATCTGCCTCCTTTATGAAGCAGAACCTGCTTTAATGTAAATGTCATTTGAGAAGGCACCTTCATGTTTAGCTGTTAACATTCAAGTTGAGAGGAGCTTTGTTTTCCAGCGTCGTTGTGAGGTGACAGAGGTCATGAATGAAATGGTTATTTTGGTTGTATAATCAGGAGAAGGTGAAACCATCCCCCTTGTAAGAGGTGATGGCATTTCTAAAACAGTGGCTTGACACCTTCTTTAAACGACAGGACAAATTCAATATGTATACGTTTGCTAAGCTTAGCCTGAAGGTTTGAAAAAGTACAAAGTGCATTTTAAATCTTTGACTTAAATGCTAAAATACCCTAAAGGCCTATGAGACTTTGGTTAACTTTCTTTACTTGCTAAACTTTCACATTTTCCCTGTGGAAAGCCCCATGGACCGGTCAGGGTAAACTCTGTATTTGATGTAAATTGATATAAGGCTGTGTCTTATGTTAACTACATTGTTAACAATGTACAATACTCTAAAAATTTTGTGAGATTTGTGAGAATTTTATGTGATCTAAGACCTCGAACAGTTGAAAATTTGGGCAACATTCATAAAATAAAAGCAAGACAAATTTTTGTGCATTTGAAATCATTCTGCATTCATGCATGTTAAATTTCTCTGCATTTGAAAATCATTGAAATCAAAATATGACAGCTTTATCGACAACTTAAACAGAAATGATTTCTGTTCACAATTTATGAATGATGCCCATAGAGTAGTAAGTCTACATCTTACAACCTCATTTTCATTTGTGTCAAATTAAATAGTTTCACTTACAGGTCCAAACAGCCATACACACAATTTAAAATAAATCTTGGTGATTTCTCAACAACAAATGTTTAAGCAAGAACGTTGTACCAGAACAAATTATTTGCAACTTACTTGGCCACAAAGAGAATTCTTTGTCATTATCAGAGTTGATGTAATAATACCCACAGTGCACAGCTTAACAGGTATTAGATGGCAGGCCAAGTATTGCATTTCTCCGTAAGTCTTTCTTTGCTCATAGAATGACAAAACACCCCGAAAGCAAGAGCATGTCGCTCAAACTGTTAGATAGAACAGCCAAGGCGCAAGGATTTGTTATCAAAAACATGCCTCTATTATATAGTGGCATTGTTATAGATTAGCATTAACAACAATATTGAATTACAAGCCAGCCAATGCAGAAAAGCATGCTAGTTCAAGCATGCCAAGATGAATCAGGCAATAAGAAAACCTAAATTTGAGGAAAGGGCTTTTAAGTTTCCCATAATCCCTAACTATGGTGCATAGATGGACTTTAGAGTATATTTGTCCAATCTAAGAGTCGGCAACTGCTGAACACATGTAATGTCACACTTTCTGGCCGTTGGCTGAAATAGATGCATTCCCAGGTCCTTAGTGTTAGGGACAAAGATGTCTTTCATGTACGGCAGAATAGGGTTGGAAAAGTGTGTTGTGTTACACATGAACATGTTCCCCTTCCGACTTTCAGCAGGTGAATCATGGATCTGGATTGTGTGTGATCCATCTGACTAAATCCCTGTACATTAGACCTCCACTTCATCTGAGTTCACAGGTCAGGTCTAGCTGGTTAAAAATGCACCTTAAGGACTACCAGACCTGCTGCACAGCCAACCAGCAAATAAACTGGCATTTAATCCTAGGTGAGAGTTTGCTGGTATGCATAAAGAGGCTTAGAAAATCTACAAAGCGGCTAAAAGTTTAAATATCATTATTCACTGAGCAGCCACATTAACTGAAAATGCTTCAGAGGATTTCCTGTCACTTAAAGAGGGCCTTAGATTTCTGTTTGAGAAAGTTTCTTTAAGATTGCAGGTGGCTATTAATTATTAGCTTGAGTGAAAGTTAGTCTTTATAGGAAATCTACAGCTGAATTTAGTGCAAAGAACATCATCAAGTATCTTTGACATTTCTAAAGACCACAGGTGAAGCTAACTGTGGTTAAGGGTCTTTCAGATAATAGTAGTATTGCCTAAGGGAGATGCCATTTCCAGACAAGCCTAGAACTCAGAAGGCAGCTTTTGAAAAGGCCTGTAATTTATGTTGCAAACCGCATCCACTGTGCCGGTCAAGCTGGACATGGGAATAGCTACATAACTTTAACAGAAAAATCCACTTTAGAATTTTGGTTGAAAGAATGTCCTGAATTTATAAAGTTAAGTTTAAGTCAGCTAAAGTTAGTTAGTGTAGTTAGTTAGGGCTGTTAATTACCACATAAAAAATGTCAGTTTGCAAATATTACATTTACAGTAATGCACTTATAATGGAAGTCCGTTTTAAAAGGTTTAAAGACAAACCAATTTTATTTGTATTAAATGTATTTTTATTAAAGTGCGAGTTTTATTTCTGCTGTTAAAACAGTCTTTTGAGGTGGTTTTCTAGGTGGATGATATTCTTATAATACCTGTGGATGGGGACTGGTGCATGTTAACAATAGTTTACAAAAAGTGTCTTCATGTTCCTTTCTGGTATTCCACGTGTCATACAAAAGTTATACATTGTCATAACATTAAATTGCATAACAAATATTAATTGTTTGTGCAAATTAAGCAATTTTATAACACCAGTCCAATGCTAACAAATAAAGTATTAGGCTATTCTTTGAAAAAATGTTAATTTTAATGTACTCTGATGAAATGCCTTGCCCCAATACTTCTATTGTATTACTGTAAAAGTTTAGTTCTTTAAATGTTTTAAATGAAGGTCAAGTCAAAGTAACTTTTTGTGATAATCAACAATTACAGATGCTATACACAAATTTACATTTTACTCAAATCTTTCAAATGTAGCATATTGAGATATTATTTAAATATTCCTATATTCAGATTTGATTAAATTCAAATTCACTTCATAATCATAATAGATTAACCATTCCTAAAATATACAGCTGTATATTTCCAAAACGAAAAAAAATTCAAAGTACACTTTTAGGCATCATAGTTCAAACAAATGCTCTTTTCTAAACATAATGCTGGCACACATTTCTGTGTAAACTACCCTCGAATGACCCAAAGTCAGTTTTTTTCTTTTTTTGCCTCTTTTGGCACAGTTTAGAAATCTCATCACTGTCTCTCTCTTCTCTCTCCACCTTCAAATGAGTGTGCAAGATTAAACATGAATCAAATTCCATTCCTGCTCATTTAACAGAGATGCAGACAGCTCACACAGTTATTTTAGCTTAATTAATGTTCAGGTTTCTGCATTCTGCTCTTAGAGGACACAAACATGTAATGAGGAGGACGTCTGATCTTCATCTCTTTTGAAAACAAGGTTGCAAACCTTTAGCTTTGGAGATTTGTGTCTTTAGAGCATGCAAGCAAATCCTAAAGAAATTCTAACCTGTGGTTAGCCAAAATTGCTAGTTTCACAGATACAGTACAGGCCATTTGGGTGTTGTGATAAGTTGAAGAGGAACGGCACTAGACAAGACTGGAAGGAGAACAGTGCTGACACAGTGTGCCTCTGTAATCTAATAACAGTTTCTATAGACACAAGAGACAGATATAGCAGCACATGTGAAGGAAAATCAACCGATGAAAACAATGTTAAGGATTTCATCTTAAGAACTTTCTTGTATTCTTGGTTTTCTTGTAGCATTTGTAGGAATGTAATTGGCTGATTTTATTGTATTGCAAGACTTCACTGACAAAACTTATTTTGTTTAAACTACCCAGACCTTGAGCCCTTATGTTATGTCTGCTGAACATCAGCAACAAATCAGTGACCGTTTGGTGGTGTTTATGCCAAGGCAGGAAACATTATTACTGTTTTGCATACTTAGGGATCTGTAGAAAACCATAATCCTAGATATTTACTTTAGTGCATGGCACTCTACTGTGTTATTAAAATGAGCCATACCTCAAATCAAGATGTGCTATTACAAGCAACCCAATTTGTGATTTTTGCCTGCCATATTGTAAGATGGGTGAAAAATTCAATAAACCTACACTGAAGAAGGAATTTGAGCCATATATAGCAACCTTAAAATCATTTGACAGTACGCAACCACCCAGACTGTAGCACATGGCCTGGAAACTGCATAGCAATGCTCTGGCAAACAGCCATAACACCCTAGCATAATGACAGTCAGTTTTGCATGGGCAAGTACCACTCACATTTTTTGCAGATAAAGCACACATTTCATTAAACCTATACTAGTTAAATATCAAATATAAACGTTACTTCACAAGACTTACTACCCACAAGACTTACTACCCACAAGTGGCAACTATTTCAGCCATATCGTGATTGATTCTGCTTGTTTAACCTTTTAAACAAAGTATGTCTGAAATAGAGTGACACCCACAGCATGTCTGTGATGTCAGAGGTCAAAGAGTCATGTGTAGACAAGGTAGAAGGATAGTCACACCTGGAGTGGAGATCTTCTCTGTTAATGACATCTAGCTGACAGGGGACAGCGAATGGAGGGTTCAGGGCAGTTTAAAGCCTCTGTCTGTCTGTCTTACAGCTGCTGTGTACATGTCAGACACAGAACTGAGAGCACAGCTGGGCAGCCCTACACACCCTGACCCCCGTCTCCTTGCACAATACATACAACACATGCATGAAATACACACACATGCAATCCTAAAATGCAGTTTATAATGTCCCTTTGAGTAAAGCGGTCACCTTAGGCATGACATGCAACATAATTCATAATTGTGTGAACAGTGTTAATATCTGCAGAATACGAACACCTTATCATAACTTATCTTCAGCATTGTCCCTTGTGTGTTTAATCTGATGTTTATTCATACACATACACTACTGCAAATCCACTTGCCATTTTTGATCTAAGAAACATATTTGTCAACAGTAATAGTACTAAGCATTAGTCTACAAACTTAACTGACCTGTGAATCTTTTCATTAAATATGAAGTTAAGTCTTACACAAGTTCAGAGTTTGGTAATGAAATGTAACAAAATGCAGGTATGTGAGTCCTGTGGCACTGAGTGGGCTACAGTCAACTACACACTGGCCCATGGGCAGAAGCTCACCTCACTAGAAAGTTTGCGTGTATCAGCAAGCATGACTCGCTGACTGCAGGGGGGATATAGGAAGAAACGGGCCAGAAGTGATGATTTACATGCCCTCTCCTCTTTACATATAACATGATTCATGGTATGAAGATGAAGGCATCAAACACGGCTGAAAAAATCTATTTCATCAGTGCAAATAAAAGCTGGCTCCAACGTTCTTGAGGCTTCAGGGAGCGACAGATGTCTTATCACCCGTATTGATCCAGTGAAACAAAGCACAAAGATGCAAGGCTAAAAAAAGCACCAACATTTTGTGGAGGACACCCCTTAATAAGGGGAAAAGACTTGTTGAATGTTAACTGACACAGATAAGAGAGATTAAGTTACTACTCAAACACACAGCCCTCACTCCGTTGTATTTGCAGTGCACACTAGTGTTGTTTTAGGGTAGAATGGCCCTTGTTTTGACTAGAATGGTAACTTGCTTTTATCAGACATATTGGGGTGCTCTTGGGTGTCGCTAAGCAGTTAAACAATTAAAGCTCAGTCAAAAGGATAAACACCTGTTTAAAAGTAAAAGATAACAATGTAAAAAAGTCACAAGTGAAAGCTATTTACATGTCTGATTGATCAGACTATACTCAGATTTGCCAAGATCCCAAAGTCTGTGATCAAAAGTCATAGATTTTAACAAACTCAATTATTTCTCATCAAATATTTAAACACATTAATTGTATTGCTCTAAAGATTAATTTGTATCTTTTCTCCCCAAGGAATTTTAGGAGAAACCTCTGACAAAGTCAATACTTAAATTAAGCATACAAGAGATAACCCCATTAATCTTCTTAACTATGAGAAATGTCTTAGTAAGAAACATTACTTTCGGGCCACGTTGTGCTTCTTTATATTGCAAACTGTTCAATGTTAAAGGAAAACACAAATTTGCTTTGCAATTGGGCACTTTCTGAAATGTTTCCGTTTGCTTATACTAACTGGAAAAACTTATTTGGTAAACAAAATTATATCTCTCAAAATCGTCTTCCTGGTATGCTAACAATGCACAATAGCGAAAACTTGTTGTTTCTATTTTTGTATTACATTAGCTTAAAGCATTAAATTGACTCATAGACACATCTGGCCGTTAAAACTCATCCAAGCGGTCTGTCACATGTTTTTCCTTTAGGGTTGTTTCCTTCTCCCTGGGCTGGAGGTGAAGAGGTCACATAAGCAGTGTTAATGGTTACCTAACATCTGACATGTGGGTCTGTCCAGGGAATAAAATGCATTAGTTTATTAGAGGACAGAGAGAGCTTGCGTTCTGGCTGGAATAAGGGGGGTAAAAGAGGGTGGGAACAGCTATGGAGATGGACACCAATGTGTCTTTGTCATGAATGAGAGAATGTTACATGAATGCAGCTCATTACAACCCCAACAATGACCGTGAGCATGCACATTCAGATGAGGAGCAGCAATTACACCAACAAAGACACAGCCATAAAGCCACAAAGTACAGACAAGAGAGCTGTATTCTGTGAGATGTATTTGAATTGCGAGTTGCAAATGAGCAGGAAAAGGAAATGTGGATGGGAGAGACATACAAAGAGAGAGAAAGGGAGAGACATACAAAGAGAGAGAAAGAGAGAGAGAGAGAGAGAGAGAGAGAGAGAGAGAGAGAGAGAGAGAGATGAGAAATAGATGGCATTTGAAGAGGCCTACAGTACATGTTAGCGGCTGGTATAATCTGCCAGAGATACATTCACGATTAACTCACCATACAACTAACATCACAAAAATACCTTTGAAGTTCATTCAGCAACAGCTAAGACTGATATATTGTCCAATATCTAAACTTCAGATTGCACATTTCCTGCTTTTAAATGGTGAATTTGACTAAATGTTGTGTAAAATAAATGTCATTTTTCAAAGTTGATTTATGTATAGGGGATGAATTCTCACAGTGAATGAATAACTCATGTAAACAAAATCCATAAATTATCAGTAAAAATATTCTTCCAAAGTACACAGTCATCATGTTACTAAGAGGCATCAAATTCACCCATATAATGTGTTGTGCATAACCAACATGTCATAACAGAATACTAGCAGGTATTTGGACATAACAGAAAACAAATATGACTTTAAAAGTAAGCCAAAACCTATTTCTCACACACAAACGTTTTTACACTCCACAACATTCTCAACAACCAACTCATAAGCTGAAGAACAGGATTATGATTTAGCCTGGAGCAAACATGCTGAAAACATGAAGCACTTCAGAGCGACCGCTTTATCACCTGAATCAACTTATTAAGCTTATTAAAGATACATATATATATTAAGTGCCTACACATTTAAAATAAAATGAGATTAGCTGTTTTTTTCCCAGTAAGCTTTCATTATCAGCATCCTTGCAAAATATTGCACTTAGGAAGTTCCAGATAGACAATTTGAAAGATGCAATGAGAGATTTACTCACCTGTAACAGAAACTTTCATGGTGGCTTCCAGAGGTCTGTTATTATCCAGATCTTTGCTGAGTTTCAGCTCTCCAGTATCCGGGTTTAGAATGAGCAAACTCAGCTCATTTCCTTCAATGAAACTGTACTTGAGTTTATCTGACACATCTGGGTCATGGGCAGGCACCTTTCCTATAATCCCAGATGGGAAGCTGTTGGATTTATTTGTGACATAATTATTGAAGATAATCTCAAAATTCTTCAAGACAGGATCATTGTCGTTGACATCAACAAGACGAACGTGGACAATTGCTCTGCTGACCAGAGGAGCAGACGTGGCCTGTACAACTATAATATACTCCATTTTGGTCTCATAGTCCAAATCCACAAGTGCTTTCAAGTCTCCAGTGAATATATCCAAGTCAAAGACCTCAGGGATGTTTCCTTCCACAATCTGGTACAATATCTGAGCATTGGTTCCTTCATCTGGGTCCATGGCCGTGATTCGTGCCACCACTGAATCCACAGGACTGTTCTCTTTGACATAGATAAACAGTTCATCCTTCTCAAAAACAGGGGCATTGTCATTTATGTCCAACACAGAAATCTGGATCTCCACTGCTGCTTTGAGAGGAGGAACACCCCTGTCTACTGCATAGGCCTTAAGGTTATATACTGGAACATTCTCTCTGTCCAGCTTCCGATTGGTTCTGATAATTCCTGAATAGGGCTCAATCATGAAATCTCCCTCTCCATCGTCACCACCTTGAAAGGTGTAGCTTACTCTTCCATTAGACCCTGAGTCTCGGTCCGAGGCAGATATCTGGAGCACACTGGTGAACACTGGTGCATCTTCAAAAACAGCACCCTGATATTTGTCCCTCCCAAACTGTGGAGCATTATCATTGGCATCCAAAACAATAATTTCTACATATGTGGTATCAGACTTTTGGGGGATTCCATTGTCACGGGCAATAATAGCCAATGTGTAGGAGGCCTGGTCTTCATAGTCAATCTCCATCTGTGTAGTGATTGCACCTGTGTCCGGATCAATTTTAAACTGTGGCACGTTGTCCTCCATGATGTAAGTAATGCGTGCGTTCTCCCCTGTATCCTCATCCGTTGCACTGATCACCACAACAGTTGATCCAATAGGTCGATCCTCACTGAAGGTCTGATGGTAGCTGGCACTCTGGAACACTGGTCTGTGAGTGTTAGCGTCAGTTACATTGATGAACACCTGTGCTGTGTCAAAACGTGTACCATCAGAAGCGGTAACAGTCAGAACATATTGCCGTTCTTGTTTATAGTCCAACGGCAAAGCTAGTGTGATGAGACCACCTCCGCTTTGACTTGTAATGGCAAACCTGTTCCGTGTGTTACCACTGGAAATCTGGTAGGTGACCACGCTGTTAACATCACGGTCCAGAGCTGTAATTGTTAACACACTGGTCCCTACAACAGCGTCCTCGTTGATTTTGAGGGAATACACTTTTTCAGTGAACGTAGGGACATTGTCATTCACATCCAGGACGGTGATGCTAACACTGGCTGAGGATGACATTACTGGAACTCCATTGTCTCTAGCTTCTACTCCAAAGGTGTAATACTCAGTGGTTTCCCTGTCCAGCTCTGTGCTGACAGTTATCCAGCCTGTGCTGTTATTAATGGTAAAGGGGAAGCCTGGAGTGGTGTCTGTAAGACAGTAATCCAAACGAGCATTTTCGCCAGAGTCAGAATCGATTGCCTGAATGTGAATCACAGAATACCCAATAGGCACATTTTCCAAAACGGTGGCTTGAAAAGGAGTGCTTACAAACATGGGAGCATTGTCATTCACATCAATCACTTGTACAACCACCACGCCTGTGCCATTGATGAGAGGAGGCCTGCCTCCATCCTGGGCCTTTATGCGTAAATTATACTCTCTGATCATTTCATAGTCTAGAGGGTTTATGACATCAATGGCTCCTGTAGGGGTGTGTATGAAGAACTGACCCTTCACATTGCCACTAATTATGCTGTAATGAACCTTGGCATTATTGCCCTGATCTCGGTCAGTAGCTTCCACCTGGGCCACTTTTGTGTTAACTGCCACATTCTCTGGCACCTGAACTACATATCTTTTCTCACTAAACTGAGGATAGTTGTCATTTTCATCTTCCACTGTAATGTGCACTGTGGCAGTTGTACTGCGGGGCCCAGGGTCCTTTCCTTGGTCATTGGCTTCAACTATCAGCTGATACTGGTCCATGGTTTCTCTATCAGGACGCAGTCGAATCTTCACCAGACCATTCCGAGCATCTATTTCGAACCCAGAATTCACACCTTCACCGTTCACAATCTTATATATCATGTTCGCGTTGGAAGGTGCGTCTCCATCTGTGGCCCTCACCGTTATGACCTCAAAACCAACCTCTACGTTTTCACGTATCCTAACTCGGTATTCATTCTGTTCAAAAACAGGTCCATGGTCGTTGGTGTCGCTAACTGTAACGGTCAGGTACGATGTGGCTGTGCGTCGGGGCGTGCCGTTATCGGTCGCTGTGACTTTGAAAACATGTGTGTCTTTGACTTCTCTATCTAAGGGCTGGACAGTCTCGATGCTGCCGGTTTGAGGATCTATTCGAAAGAAATCATTGGATCGGCTGTCGAATAATGCTTCCATACCGTACTCGATTTTTCCCGCCTCTCCAGGGTCACTGTCAGTAGCTTTGAGGGCGATGACGCGCGTGCCCGCCGGCTCGTTCTCGGGCACGGATACCTGGTAGTTCGGCAATTGAAACTGAGGCGCTGAATTCACGGCTCGCTTTATTCTCGATTGCCATTGACTTGATACGTGTTGCATATTCTCTAACGATGAAGTATGGACTGACGTGAACCGCAATTTAAGGCACATAGAGAAGCGCTCACCGTTTGCATCGTGGACCGAACAGTTAATGGTGTCTTTAAAGGGTATTGAGTCTCCAAAACAGTACGCGTCCTTCACAAATAAAGTTCCGTTACGCACAAACACATTCAAATGTTCTGAGGCGCAAGAATAGCGAAAAACTCCATCGTTTCGTATAAAGACAGGTAAATAGTCTTCAAGCCTGGAAAGTAAATTACCTGGAGAAAAGCAGGAAGTTACTCCCAAGTTATAAAGGCAATCCACGTTAATATCAGGTTCTGCTCTCTTCCTTTTATATTTGAACACACAATTCCGACCGTGCACAAATACGTTGAAATGTGCGTTAACTAGTCCTTCAGTTTTTAAAGATTTGATTTTAACATAGAAAGGCAGTGCGCTCTGAGGAGTGCGCGCACAGTCCACCTCTCCATTTAAACTCAGTATTCCATATTTCCAATCCACTTTAAAAAAGTTACCAATGTATTTAGAAGTTAAAGTCCGATCAACGGTATACGTCCAACCAGGTCCCAGTGACAAATTAGCCAGAATGTCCCCTGAATGTAAAGTCTCTGAGAGGTGTAAGTCAAAACATCCCGTGAGTGGAGCGCAATATAGAAGAACCAATAATAACCAATACATTACTTGATCCATCGTGGGAAACTCCACAAAACCTTAAGAAAAAATACATTAACTCTCCTTCTCCCGACACTTAGATCTTCTTTTATCCTTCATTGTACACCGAAACAGCAGAGAACGTAGTTTTTCGGAGCGGTATCCATGGAGCGCAGTGACATTATCCACGTTAAGTTTTAAATGAAGACAAAATGGCTACGTGCGTGCGCGTCTCTCCCCCTCCCTCTTTCTCCCTCACTCTCTCTCACACACACACACACACACACACACACATTAACATAAACCTGTACTGCACCTCCTCTCAGGACCCCAAGAATAACTCTGATGGAAATTTAGCTTTTGTTATTCAACGACGTGTTCTTCATTCTTCGGCCTTTGGTGACTTTCGCACCCCATTTACGCCGCGAGCGAGAGACGCGTCAAAATAAAATACTCCTGTTTGTTAATAAATAAAGCTCTCTGCTCCGCGATTAAACTTTCTTGCCACGACGCGACCTCTGGGTTGACACGTCGCGACCTCTGACTGTTTGCATGTAGAGTTCTGCATGCGAACGTTTCCATTAAAACCTTCATTATAATTTAACTTTGTCATTACGCTTAAAATGTTAAATGCTTCCTCATCTGTAAGACGCATGGAAAAAATACATTTAAATGTAAGTTTTAGTTTGTTGCGTCATAAGCTTGCGATGAAGATAGATAAAAGTTCTTTATTAAGCAAAAGTTTCGGTTATCTCTTAATCTGGCATTAATTCGCATCATGTTTGCCAGTTTTAAAGCGACTGCTGTAATAAAGAATTTCATAAAGTAGAATCAAAGTTGTAGTCGTCTTATCAATGTTTTTATTATCGCTTAACTCGGTTTAGAGCAAACTTATGTTTACAAAAATGTACCTTGGTAACCATGGTGTCCGCCGAAATACCACAATTACAACAGACATCGACAAAGAATTATAAACTGTTCTAAATACCTAGAGGTAATTTCAATTTAGGACATATACTAAAAAGTGTTGCATTAGATTTTTTCAAATTCCCCCAAATAATTTTATACTTCTGACAGCATAACTGCAGATTTTGAATTTTGAGCGCGTCTGGCAGCAGAAATAATTGATGCGCTCACGCCCTCTACTGACCGTAAAAGAATAACTCAGAGCTGAAGTACAATCTAAAGTGAACTGAAGAACACAATAAAAGTCATATAAACATTAACTCCATATAATTTTTAAAAGACCGTAATATTGTACAAATAAACATGTTAATTATATAAATAAGCCAACTAAACATCCACTAAAACATCAACAGAAGCCTTCACGGTTTATGTATTTCAGTAGAAACAAACAAGGCTACATTTCCACATCTCCAAGCATCTGCATCCTGATGTTATTTAGTAGTTCTCCACTATGTTTTACTATGACAGAGATGGGTCTCAGCTGATGGGCTCTGGATGATGATGGCTTGAATCTTTAGCTGTATTGTTCATGTAATTTTGACCTCTTTTAAGAGTGTATTTTGTGGGTCCCAGTAGAACAATCTCCCCACTCCCCAAACACTTATTCCCTTTATACAACACAGCAAACTGCAAAGAGGAATGAAAAAGTTAGAATTAAAAATCAACAGTACATTAGAATCAACACTGTCTGAGATAAGGGGGTTGCATTTTAAGCACAACTGTATAGAACGCCACACAGAACTGTCAATTTATCATTACCAGATGGAATTATCCTAGTCCTATTTTAACACTAGGAATGTTTTTGAAATGGTTCCATTACGGTTCATTTTTCAAGTGTCCCAATGAAGAATATTTTTACTGGCTTTAAAGACACAGTTTTTAGCTACAACTCAAGCATGTAAGATACAGGTTTATCTGGCCAGGTGTCAGTGCTCTCATTGGCTGTTTAACCATTACCCACATTGAGCTATTTAGATTCAAGATTCACAGTGCATGGAGCTGAATATGGAAAGACTGCAACATTAGCATCGCTAACAACAGAGCATAACTGTAGACAAAACAGAGGAAATTCATTCTAAAATAGGAAGCAACTTAAAGGCATCCTGTTATTAAAATGGAAGTGACATCATTTGTGTGTGGATGAGCTCAGCAGGTGGCTCTTCAGCTATAGAGTGGAAGCGGTTCGTCGGTAATGTGTCTCATAACAGTGCTGGGTGGTTAGTTGTTTCCAAACATTATAAAATCAACCTTTGTAGTAATACATACATACAGGACTACAAACAATCTAGAACATGTAACTCAGCCCAAATACATCACCAGTTGTGATGTCTATCAGCCATAAACCAAGGGTCTTTCTGCCCCCATTTTAGCCCATCTGCCGTAGAGTTAATGTGAACCAGTCTAAGGCAAAAACAGTAGTGATTGTGAGTATCACAATCACTGTGTACGGGGGCTTGAAATGAATATTAATGAATTATTATCTACCTTTATGCTGCCCCATTATTTTTCCATTTTCAATGGACACATAATTTTCAGGTTTGAGCTCTATGTACTGTAGAAAACAAACAGAGCAGGGTGTGAAAATCATTAGAAAATGTAAATAAAAGGCAAGTGATTATAATTTCTACAATTAATTGAATATAAATTTAACAGCATTATCATACAGTTTACATTTGGTGGAAGGGGTCTTTTGATAGTTTCAAAACTACCTACTTTTCACATCAGGTTAATTTCATGTTAAAATGATCAGACCTGTATTTAGATTAGATTTAGTTTTAAAAATATATAAGGAAGTCCACCAAACAGTACCTTATTTATAGAAAATGTCTTCAATTAATTTCAGGCTTTAGTGTGCAACAAAACAACATAAAAAAGCATAAGCTTCTCAAAGTCTCTTTCCAATGAAACAGATTCCTATGCTCTTCCCATGATCTGGTGAAAGTTAATTAAATTAATAACTACTGACTGATATTTTATTGAATAAAAATCTGTGCCAGAGATCCTGAATCTCGAAGATGTAATTTGCTTCAATAGAACATGCTGACAGTCAGCCTCAGTTGCGATATTCTTCACAAAACTTTTATTAGTCCAGACAAGGGAAATGTGTCGCAAAGAATCCTGGGACATCTGACTGAGGAAAGGTTTGGTCCTATAAATGATTAAAAGACAGACATCTGAAAGCTGGAAAAAACAACATTAATACAAATGCTAGTGAAAGGACATCATATCAACAGAACTCGGTTTTGCTGCAAAATACTTTGTAGGATACTAAAACAAATTGTTTCTGTAGCAAAAAATGTCTTTGTTATCTTCACATAGACAAAGGTTACACTTACATTTTCTGATTTCAAACTGGTCTCTAAAGAGAGCTCAAAGAGAAGGAGTGTACTTTTTAAAAAACTTTCTCATCCTGCTGGGATGTCCAGGCATAGTGTACTGCTGCCATGGCATCAGCACCGGATTCCAAAGACTGTCACTTTGTTATTTGCAACACTGTTTTTCTGTCATTTAATATATTTATAAATGTTTACTGCTAAAACAAACAACACAAATCAGGGTTTAAAACTTTATTTAGGTTAGGGCTGCACAATTTGGAGAAAAAAAATCGAATTGCAATTTTTCTGTTCAAAGCTGCAATTTGGAACTTAAAATGCGATTTACTATTTGAAAAAAAGCTACAGGTTTGTTGTGGTGGTTTTAATAGCGTCGAAGAAAGACCAAGCATAATCACAAACTATTCTAACACCGTGCTTTTGTTTATTTAAAACCAATTATATATCGTGGCATTTAAAAAAAAG
>JAZGTJ010004481.1:0-30724 GCA_036877575.1 Botia almorhae
ACGTTAGAGGTTTTAGCACACGATTAATAAAATAACTGCCCCATTTCAGTTTTGCCTCTATGGTGAGGCAACAATACCACCAAAACCGACAAGTGTGAAAAGTGCAGTAACTCTCGATTTTACACAATCAGCTATTACAGTATAATGACACAGTCAAACCACAGCTCTCTGTATGCATACATTCATTATTAGAGTAACTCTTTCTACACCTTTAAGACCTGCTGTGTTTATGAAAAGCCAGATAAATGGAGATAATTTAGGGCTCTGAATTGAACAATAGTTGTCTGTGATAAGGAATTACATGCATTCAGAAAGAAAACATCAGTGTTTTACTCATTGGTAAGACAATATATGACAATGTACCAGAGCCAACCAACAACAAAAACAAATACTGTTTTTCTTATTTTTCAGAGACAATATTAATGTTTCTTCACACACGCAGCAGATGCAAAAAATAAAATAAATACAAAAAAAGTCTCACATTAAATACACTTAACTTAAAATTCACAATCTGAACCTCCCCTCTCTAAAACTCAGAGGTATATTGTACCACTTGGTGGGCAGTTTTCTGGGCAATGAATGTGTAGAACAACATTTAATCAAAACCAGCAAACCAATGGTGAGGATTTAGTCTGCGTTTATGTAACACATTATTTGTGTTAGATAATTCAACTCATTTTTAATAATTCGCCACCCAATTTCCCTGATCACCACTCCTTATACAATATTACACATAGACACCAACAATTTTCCTTCCGGACTGCCGTTAAAAAGGAGGGCACAGGGACCCAGTATGATCCTTGCAGGTTGAAAGGATGCCTCTGAAAAATGCTGTACTATAGAGCAGAGCGAAAGAGCCAGAGCTTCTATTCTATCAGAGAATAAAGGAAAGCCCCAATCTGCTGACTGCATCCACCTGCAACTCACAGATTTGCTGTAGACCAACGCTGGTGGCCATTGATCAGAATGGCTGAGGATTCTTTGTGGAAAACTGATTCAATGATGGACTGATTCACTGACAGATGCGGGAATGATACTAAACTAGACTGTGTATGTCATCTGGGTCTGTAATGAGAATATTCTCCTGTCCCTATGACTAATGCTAAACTATGATCATTTAGAGCAATTTATTCAGATAATGTGCACAAAGAATTGCTATTATTAATTGTCTTAAATCTTTTGGGTTATCGAAATACAGTCTTGGACTAAACGTTACCAAATGTGGATGCTCGTGTGTATTTAACAGCTCTCAATTTAAAGCAATAAAACACTTCAAATACTGCAAAAAAACAACAGATCAAATACTGCTGGATCACATCCTGACACTACTAAAACAAGCTCTGTATTCATGTTTGTTTTGGCCACCAGCTAAAAGTCATAGTGAACCGTATCTAGCCATACAGCCCTGTAGACTTTCACTCAAATTCACACCTTAATCACAATAAGACAAACAGTCCAAGATCAGTGTTCAAAGGCAACATTTACGAACGTCACAAATAATCGTCTGTTTTTCGTTGCTTTCCACAGACAATACACAAACACTCTCACAAACAGACATATACACAATGGAGAGCTGTTGTCCCTTTAATGCGCAGTATAAACGTTACCCTCCAGTCAAAATAACACCAACGATTTGCTCTGTGGCTCTGTTGACATACAACTACAAAAGATCTGAAACCAAATACAAAATAAGATCTTGCTACTATCACAAGCAACCAGCTTTGAGTTAGCTGGCTCTTAAAGTGCTTGTTAAAAAAACCTTTACTTAAAAAAGTCATTTTTATTTTTCTTTGTTTTTTTATCCTTATTTTTTTACCCCTCACTGGTGTGCTCAAAAGGTGCTTTGGTGTGGTACAGTTATTATAAACATGGCTTGGCCACGTTAACTTGATTCTTTTTCATTATCCCACAGGAAAGAAAGCCAAACCCAAAATAAGAGATTTAGTAATTCAACTACTGCTGTAATTTTGAGAGAGTCCCTTGTAAAGCCACCAAGGCAGAACATAAACACAAGAAGGTCAAAGGTCATTGTGGCTCTGGGTCCTGCAGCCTGTCCTTGGATATGAGTGTGTACCTGTACAGAAAGGAGTGTGAAGGTAGAGGTGGTCACATTATTAGGAGAAGCAGGAGGGGCTACACCAGGTTCTCCACACCGGGCAGAGGCTGTTGCATCGGGGGCACAGGTTCGGGCATGCTTTGCTGCTGTGCCAGCTGCAAGACGGGCATGTTGCACAGCGGGCACACCTTCCTCACTTCCAGCCATTTAATGAGGCACCTGAGAACGACACAAAGAGATGAATGCAGAAGATGAAAGGAAAACTGGATAATGATGTGCCGGCAATTTCCCAGATTAGCCACCAGTACATTCCCCTTTATTTTCTGAGATGTGAAACTTTCTGTACTTTTTGGATGGGTAGAACTTTTGACCACAGAGTTTTTTTCTGTAGAGCCCTTCTCAGAGACCGACGGCTTATTTTAAAAATGTTATTTATTGTTCTATTAGCTGTTTATTATTATAATGTTCAATATCATTACCATGGTATAATCAATTTAAAGTGAACCTGCCCTAATTGATCTAATTGATTGCTTTACTTTTTCCGCTCGTCCCAGCAGGTGATTCCTGGGCAGATTACGCTGCTTAGCTAACTTGCTTAGCTTTTTGCTGTTTAGCTAACTATCGATTATGCCATGGGAACTGATAATGATCTCATGTGATGGGGTTTCTTCACAGGCTGAGCTGGATACATTAGCAGAGTGGGAAGGAAGCCCGTGTGGAATGTGACACTGAGCTGGGTTATTCTGAGTGACATTAACATCACTGCTCTGATAAATAATCCACTGTAAGCACAGGTCTATTTTAGGCCCCATCAGGAACACAAACAGATCTATCACACAGGAGTCCCGTTTTACCACTGACAGTATCTGGTTTATGTTCATAAAGATGCATTCATTTTCGAGTTCATATGTCCTATTTTATTAACAGACTGAGACAATACTCAGACATACTGGATATATAAGATGACAGAAAATCAGTTGCATCTGTTCCTTATTCATGACTCGGCATCTGACGTTGACTTCATATATATCACACAGTGTGACATGTAATATCAGATGACACACATCATATGATTTAGTGTCATGTTATATTAGTAATTAGGTCAATCTGAAGCCACAGTGAAACCCTTATTGCACAACTACAGCAACATGTTCTTTAAAGTACTTTACAGTAACGTAATATACTACATACTGTATCAAACAACTGTGGTATTACCATGTGTATCACTTAAGAACGGAACTGACACAGTAGATTTAATTTAAATATATCTGAGTGTGTTCATTTTTTCACTTTTGCTTTATTTTATTCACTGTTTCACTTTATCACCATGATCGTGTGTCACCGAATGACATAGCAAGTGGTGTAGTCACAGATCAGAGAGCATCCACTTGAAATCCGACAACTCAGGTCACTGGAGACGCAAGTGAGCAATGTGTCTTGGCTCAACACTTATGTTTGGATCACCTGACACACTAATAGCAGATGCTAATTGCAGGTGTAAACAGGAGCCTAGTTCACTAATCATATGTGGGTTAATCTGACACTGACCTCGATGGGTCATATTTTCTATCTCTGAAACGCACAACACACTCCCAAATATATTTAGTATAATACATACATGTCAATAACTGACTTGTGAAGACATTTCAGATCGCATTCGCTAGTCAGAAAGATTTATCAACTGGCTAAATAATGTTTTGCTAGAAATTTGCACGATTTTTTTACATGATATTATTTTTATGACTATATTTGTATGAGCGTTTAAACTCTGAAGCGTGGCTGGCTGCCGCGGAGGCAAACTGAAATATTTAGAAAGAACAGAGAGCTCCTGCCCGTGATCAGCATTCAAGCCTTACTGTGACATTTACTCTGGCATTTACTCTGACACACAGCCCAGTGCTCATGTCTCACAGGAGAAGACGGGTGAAGCTGACACGTTTCCAACTAGACCTCTTGCTCATTGATCAGTGCCTCACCACCCTTAGTGTTCCTGTAGCCCAGTTGGCAGAGCATTGCGCCAGCAACGCAAAGGTCGTGGGTTCAATTCCCAAGGAGCACATGCACTGATAAAATGTATAACTTGAATTAACTGTATGTAAATGTAAATGTAACATTGGGAATCTGGAGATTAGGGTCCTGTGCCATTAGCCACACTGAACAAAACTGTAAAATAGTATTGTTTCCAACACTGCGTCAAACAGGAAGTTCAATCCCAAACTCACAATCCCATTGGTTGACTCAGTCGTGCCAGGCCACTCAAACCAGCAAACTGCATTTCCATTGGTTGCTGCTTTTGACACCTAAATTGTATACTTGGAACTGTCAGAATACTCACTTCCTGTGAAAGGCATGTTTACACGGGCAAATTCCTAGCTCGTCTTTCTGCTTGAACTCTTCCAAACACACCGCACATATCTGGAGAGACAAAACAACACATTTTTCATCAATACTCACAGATAAATGTTTAAATTTAAACATCATTGCCCACAAAGAATTAAACTGCTTTACATATACACCCTCAAAGATCAGTTAGCCTTGTGGGCAGAGTCTTCATGGCGTTCCCCTGGCTTTGCTAGTCTTTTATTTGTGATGTAGCTGTGAAATGTAGCAGTTGGGGGTCTAGATATGGCATTCCATCTCAAGAAACAGCAACATTTAATGGTCACAGACGTCATTGGAAATGTTTTGTGATTACTGCCCAACACGTCTAGACTTGGTGCTATAAGAGGCAGAGGCAAACACACACTGATTAATGACCTGTCGCATGTTAGAGAGACGAATTCTATGAACATTTGGTCTTCATTAAATGCTGATGTAATACTCGCTTCTCTGTTTAGGTGTTAGGGTTACAAGTTGTACAAGTCTGCCAGTTGGTTCCTTTTAAACGGCAGTCATGAAAATTCAAGAGGAATGTAAGAAGGTGAACTGGATGGAGAAAGGGAAAACAAATAGTAAGACATGATGAAACAAAGAGTGAGAGAGAAAGATTAAACTACACTCTCAATAGCTACTACTCAAATGACACCATGTTGAATTGGAGAATCTCTATCGATGGCTTTATGCTGTTAAAAGTAGGTCAAAGATATATAAAAAAATTCAATCCCTCAGAATCTGATTCTCTCTGGCCCCCATAATAATGCCACAGCTAAGCTAAGCTATGATTCCCATTATGCATTCTCTAAGGTTAGCATGCTAATCAAATGGATAACTAAGCTAACATATCTAATGCTAATTAAATCATGATGGGGAAAGTTAAAACTGATATGTAGCATCTACGTCTTCCAGAAGTGTTTACAAAGTAAATAATTCACTAACTTACTTGTTGACTGTAAATAAAGGGACGGGGAACATTAGTATTTATAAGAGAACAAAAGGGGTGGCAGACAAAGGTGCCTGGCCACTTTAGTGCTTCTCAACTAGTTCTAGAGTGTTCTGTGTGTATCTTTTAACGATACAGTAGTTTTGTTTACAGTGCTTTAGGTGTCATTGACTCCAGTTGGGGGTGGGGGGGTCAGGGAATGACTGAAACACAACAAATCTCTGTCTGAGATGAGCACACGTCTTGGCCTAAGAGACCATTGAATATACACTGTTGAGTTTTGTGAGGAAAGAATAGCAACAGGGTCTGAGAGTGGACAAAAAGCCCATGCGTTTATATGCGTGTCTTTCTTTATAGCTCTAATAATGTAGTTGCATCTTGCACAAAACAGACAATGCCTTCATTGTGTTTATACCCCAAGCAAGACCAGTGTGTTGTAATCAATCTCGCTTCATTCAGATCAATTTTGCTTCATTACCAGCACACACACACACACACACACAAACACTGTGTGAACAAGGACAGAGTCACTGCTATAAGAACAATGAGGCCAAAACAACAGAAGAGTAATGAGCAACTATATATGGTTATTTAACAAATGATTTATTTAGCTCTTTTTCCTGCATATCAGTGATAAACGTGCTTCATGGGAGGAATTATTAACATTTGTGTTGCCATGATATTAGGCTACATGCTAAACATGTTAAAACAACGGTAAACGTTCCACAGAGCTAAAAGTCGTCATCACCAGCCATGACACGTTTTCTTTAGAAGTTCGTATTTAAATCACAATTTATGTATGTATTACATTGCAGTTTCTCAGGGAGTTATCGCCCTCAGGCAAGTACACTTTTTTCTCTCATGTCTCATTCAGCATTATTAATGGTGGCCACTGGTAATGGCACGTCACCACAGCTTGCGTTTGCGATTTATTAACATTCCAGCTTTCTGTCCTTCCGTTTCTCTGCTGCCGGGCTCTTGAGCTGAAAGGACCACCGCTGCAGTTCAAACAGCATCTCCCCAGGGTGTTTTTTAACAAACGGAAATAAACCTTTCACCGCGTTCACCGCTTGGTCATTTAAAGGTTGCCCCTCGCGTCTAAATGATCTCTCACCTAGAAACAGCAGCTATGCGCGCGTCTTATAAAATACAAACCGCGCAGCTTTATTTCCGTCACTACGGCAGAAGTACGCGGGATAAATCTTACCTGCTGACGCAGGGATATTTATGTCCGTGCTGTTCTCATTGGTTGCCAAGCAGAGATCTATATTAAAACTATGATGATGACATATGTCATATATGCTATAATTCTTCACCGTTTTTTGCATGTCAATCATCTGCACACAAGCTTTACAATGTGCGTGTGTCTGAAAGGAATGATACTTAATGTTCAGACGGCTGAGATTATATTACCTCATCTGGCGACGAGAGGGGCAGCCTTACTCTACACGTACATCACAAAGCTTACATAAGCTATAAGGTCCTGGGTGACAGTGCAATGTGATACCTTATACGTCTGGCAACGTATGCGCATGCTCATCATATAGCTAAACATTTCTTGTGTTCCAAATACGCTAGAGAAAAACTCTCATGCCTGAAGCACTCAATTATAACATTGTTCCCAGGACACACAGCAACCGGTCCGCTAGCAGACCGGCCCACACCTCTTTATGCAAGACCTCCTTTCTTTATGTCTAAGCACATGTGCAAATCCAAACCAGATTTACCAGTACGGACTTCTAACCCACTTACAGTGTACGTTCATTTCCACCAACCCATAATCCATAAGTTTAAACATGTCTCACAACACACACATTATACCAGAAGTCTCTGTAGTTTAAATCTTTTGCAGGATTTGTCTACTGTATGAAACTAAGATGACATCACATTACACGGATTGATTCGCTTCCTCAAATGTATTTGTGAAATTAATCAAAATCAAATATAAAAATGTTGAGCTGGACTAATACAACCAATCAGTACAATGAGTGCTAAAACAAAAACTCTACATTTGAATACAGCACAAGCTCACAAGCTTGGCTCATTTCTTTGGCACTTCTGGGGATTGTTGACACGTAGTGTTTTAACAGATGTGCCTAATATGGGATCTGACAGTGGTCATAATGCTCATGAGATTGTCTACATATAGATATTACACAAAAATATGGCCTGACATGTACGTGTATTCTAAAGATAAAAATCATTAAATGTCGGTCCTGTTGGGAGGGGATCTCACCTCATGTAAGTTTAATTCTTTGACTTTTTCCTTTTGAATAACCTGTAAATAAAAAATAATCATATGAAAATGTTACAGTCCAGCATACAATACTATTATACACTACAATACTACTACATACGATACTACTTTAGTTACAGTAACACTTATACACAATTTGGAAACTCATTTTTTATGTTAACAACAGAAACATTTCCACACCTAAATTTGATCTGTACGTTTTTTTCCTAAATTTCTCACCTGCTTGTATGCATAGAGCTCTTTGTGCGCCTGATGCCGTAACCTATAAAAAAAATCTTCATTTTAGTTCAGCAACTGACTAAGAAGAACATGTTCAAAAACCTGCGTGGAGACATTCATGTCAGAAAAAGACCAAAACCATCAACCTGAACCAAGAAGCAAAAATGCCATGTATAAGATTCTAGACCTCTGAAAGACAGATGTTTATTTTTCCTGCTTAACATGGTCAACGCATGGCTGGATCTCATTTATCATAATTTGACTACAAATAGTAGCTTTCGGTACCCATAAGCCATTGCGTCAGTCATGATGATTGATGAGTGAACCAACCTTGAATTATATTTTGTATGAAATATATGTCAATGCATGTTGCTTTACTGTTTCAATGGATGATACCAAACTTGATTTCAGTTACAATGTATTAAACATACTGACGTTCACTTTAATATGGCTTTGTTCAAATGACAAGAACTTTCTCCCTAATTGATATTGGCTGCATCCAGTTCAAGTAGTGTTGTGACCTGCCCTGAGTATGAGCTTGGGCCTCTCAACCTGCTCTGAGGTGAAAGTCTTTCCAAAGCGGTTTGGTTCTTTTATTGTCTAAAAAAGCCAAAATTAAGCTTCAGCTTGTCTGACTCAAACCCTTCTGCCTGCAAGACTTCAGTCTTGTACTCGGCGTGGCTTTAAAAGAACTATATACAGATACTCCTGGCAGGAACTCAAGACATGGAAGCAGCCAAGCACTGGACATTCAAAAACTATTTTGATCTGGAGGAAGTGTGTGTGTGTGTGTGTTTGTGTGTGTGTCTCCCAGAGAAAGCCTGATGGAAAATAACTGGAATGTGTCAGGAATGATAGAAGAGTCTCTAGTGTAAGAGAAAGGCTATTTAAAGAAAACCAGCAAACACCACAGACACTAAGTTTAGTCTCTAACTTGTGAACACGCAATCTGTATGCTAATAATGTCTGTCGGACCGTTAGAGCATTTGTATTCCTGGCTTTTAATACATTCATCGGGGCCATTTTGCTTGCTGGTTTGTTTGTTTGCTGACTTCCTTTTCATTCAGATGCAATGAAAGATATGACAAAATAGCTCATACCAATAAACACTGTTTCAGACCCGACCATTATTACTTCCGCTGGTTAACACATTGTGTAATACTGCTGTATCTCATAATAGCCTTCTTGGCACAAATCAACATGGAAAGACAATATACATTAGGAAAAGAGTTCTTAAGTGAAGAGACAGCTAGATAGATATGAGAATGGAGACATATGTTTTAAAATTTACCTCCATTACAAGTAAGCTTAACCTCTCGCAGCTGAGTGAGAGGAATCTGTAAAACAGGCAGCACAGTCTAGGAGAAAAACTGACATTCTGAAAGAGAGCAGCAGGTAAAGCTACAGAGACTCCCCTTGCTGGAGGGATGGGGGGGTTGGTTAGGGATGAGAAGAATGGTCTTATAGGTATTTTAGATTTGACCTTTTGTTTGACAAATCCTTTTTATAATCAGTATTTTGCCTTGCTGTCCCGGTACAAAACTAATTAAGTTAAGTTTAGTAGTTAAGTTAAATAGCTAATAAAAATGTTATACAATATATACAAATATATTGAGAATGTTTGTTGTTTTTAGTTCTTACTTGGCAATTAGTTGTTTCTTTGTTTCTAAACCTTGGACCATATTCCCCTGTTGAAAAATAACTGAGCACTTAGCGTAGCGTGTTAATATGCTGCACCAGTGTCAGACGCGTGTGTGAATTTAGATTTTCTTTCCCTGTGGATGACAAACACTGGCCACCAGCCGTTTCTCTCCTCTAAGTGTGTGTTCGCCGGACGCGGCCGTTTCACGCTTGTGTGTCATAGCTGGTGCGCGGCTGCTACGTGCGCGGCTTTGTGTCAGGCTGTGTGTATTTGTTCTGAATCACGACGTCCTTCACTCAGTCTCACGACGCTCTCATCTTTCACAAAATGAACAAAGGGTCGCACGACTCAACAATCTGAAGGCCCTTTTTCAGCATACAATGTTTCCGATGAAATGACAAATAAACAGGTCAACAGACACTCTGTTTCAAGAGCTCATCCGTCTTGACTTTCAAAGGGCAGCCATTTTTACACTGAAACGACTGATGTCAAACGCAACTGTTAAATGCCATAAAAACCTGCGAATAAGCACTATGCCTCGACTATTGTTTAAAGTGATGCTATAGGTAAATATAAAAATAGCTATCTACAATTGTAGTGAGAAATGTAGCTACGTAAGCGGGAGCTATTTTGGTATTTGCTGAATTTGCGATTATTTTCATTTACATTTTGCACTGCTGGCTTGCAGCACACATATTTCTGTTTTCGAGTGTGCTGTGCCCTTATAAAGTATTTGGATATTTATGCCACACTTAAAAAATGTTATTGAATAAAATGATTTTTATTATATTAGATATCATTTAAAAAAACAAATGATTCTAGATTTTCACTTATCCACTGTTGCAATTAGTTGTAGTCAACTGGCCCAAGATCATTTGAATTTGCCCTATGAAGCTAGTTGCCCTTCATTTCACACAGATGTGTTTCACAGTAACCTCACATTTAATTCATTGCATTACCAAAAACAATTCTACTTATATTTGACAAAAGCACACGTGTATTTATTGGTTTACAATTTAACACCTAACAAACTTATTTTTGTTTAATGTTTTATTTAAAGGTGTGCTTGTGCCTTCTTTTAGACTTACACTTTGACTTTTAGAACAACAAAACTACATTTTTAAGTGTCTCACACAGGTAATTAGTGTTTTTTGGGGGTATAATATATGTATTTTTTGGAATGGGGCATAACGGTTGGTTTGATGAGGCCATTTGGCATATTTGAGAATTGATTGGATGCAAGGGAGACTGTATCTTTAGAAGCCTGGAATCTGGGCTAAAATCAAACTCTTTAAATAATGACTTGTTAATCTGAGTGTTTCATTCAATATTATAAGCACAGCTTTGAATATACAGTGAGGGGAGATGTAAATTTACAAAGAACAGGACTGGAATAGAGTAAAATGGAAGGGAACTTACCATCTCCCCGGTGGTAAGGGTGAATTTGCTGGTTCTCACTGTCTCACACAGGAGATGCTACACAACTGCACATTAGGTCTACGTTATGACCTCATGGCGACAGTTGCTCAGATGGACTCGGCAGCCAATGAAAAATGGGCTGATATTCTCAAGAACACAGCCTGTCTTTGAAGTGACCACTTCACCAAATTCAGTCTTAAATCATGAGTCGTCAGTTTGGTGGTTTTACATGACTGGGTTTATTCTTACTTGGAAAGTTAATCATTCAAGCCCTTCAGATTGTGTTTCTAACAGGAGCAACCTCTGTGCATCAATCTACACCGGAAGCTGGTGACAGTCATTTCCTCAGAGGCTAGAAATGAATGTTTTGCGATTGTGCAATTAGGCTGCTTTGGGTTCCGCAGTTGTGAAACGTCAAAGCTTTATATGTATTTTTATCCAAACTATAAGCCAAATTCAAGTAGTGGGTGCTTGTAATAGTGTATAGATTTTCTTTTTCAGATTAAATCATTAGATTTCAGATTATCAAGTCAGTAGTTTGCTTAGCTTCTCCAAACTGTGCTGTTTGACCGTCTCACTCTTCATGAAAATCTTTTGTTAGTGCATTGAAAACACACACACCATCAAATGCAACAAAACCATTCAAACACAAGTAACTATGGTTGTCTTCTGAAATGCCATACAATTGTCCAGCTTTCCAACTGTCACTTTTTTGAAGAACATTACAGGCTTAATACATTCTTTAAAAGCTGCCTCAGTTTCAGCGCTGCATTGCGATTAGTACAAAACAACCACCAAACAAACTCATTTACGCTAACATGGTATTAGCTTGTATGTTGTTAGTTTCCCTCTTAATAAAAGAAGAGAAGTAAAGAGATCCAAAAACAGGCTCCACAAAGCAACCTTTACTGGGATTAGAAAAAAAGCTTGTACTGCGGAACAACATTTAAAACATTTATTGCGGAAATTCAATGAAATTCACTTATCTCCATTTCCTCATTGAGCAAGCGCTAATAATTAAGGTATGGCTCTGAAATTCAAAGTTGGTTTAGTCTTCAAAGTGAACATGATACAAGCTGCCTCGTGTGGTATGGACAGTGAGAAGATGAAAGAGAATTAATCTCCACCACGACCATATGTCAGCCATCCTCTATCCTCTCACAACAGTCTTTTAAACTGCTCTCCATTTTCTACTTTTTACTTAGCATAGCGCATGAAACGTTTCATTGGATGAACGCTAGCGTACCAGAATTAGCCCCAGTGTTTGTAGCATGAGCTAAAGTAGGGAAATAATGCATATACCAATCCTGAATAACTCTATGCATAATTTAATATATACATGATTCTTATGAATTTAGTTTTTTTTCATTAGTTCTTTATATCACATTTGGCAGGAACCAAATCATTAGCGGTCAATTTGGCGGTTTTACATTAACCACCAAAGAGATTTAAATCCATAACTTTGATATCATTAGCGCTATGCTCTACCGGCTAAGCTTCAGGACCACTACAACTGCTTGCAGGTTCCAGCTAGACCAACCCACTCAAGCTTGATGGTCTTGTTTGTTACAAACTGTCCCATCAAACAATAAATTAGTTAGATGAGCCTTCAACCAATCACAACCCAGTAACAGGAGAAGGATAAAAATCAAATGTATGGCATTTCGAAGCTTATTTAAACACATTCCCCAGCCACTCAGACAGACAAGCAAGGTGGTCTTACCGAATCAGATAGCAGCAGAACAGAAGGCTGAGGATAAAGACGAAAATGGCCGTCCCAAAGACGACAATGTAGATGTTGAGAGGAAGGTTCTGGAACCCTATATTCGGCATCCTGAAACTGTAATGTTGTAAATCTGAGGTCATGGATAACCTGGAGAGACGGATAGCGAGAAAGGGAAAAGGGGGGCGGGGTTTCGGGGTGAACATGAGAATGAGAGAAACAACAGAGAATGATTCATCCATCACAAAGCTAAATGCCAGTGTAAGGGCCTGCAGACCAAGTGCCCATTAGTGCAGTCATCCATCAATGCCATGCCAGCAAAACCTTAAGAGGTCTGATCCATTTATAGAGGAATCATCACTCTTGCCAATGGCGAATGCTCTCCTCAATATGATTATCATCTGATATGTGGCTGGGCAACTTTTCTGGACCGTTTCCACAACAACGGCCTGTGTGCCCAACAGACCAATGAATAAACTCATTAATGTATTATGTAGTGCATCGGGCGGCGCATGTAATATTCCAGAGGAGAGAGTTTGAGAACATTGGTCCTGCAGGAGCGATTAAGTAATACCCACACTGTCTATCTGTGGGAAATTAGTGTTAACTAATCCACTAAGATTCAGAGCAGCTTCCATTTGGTCCCCTCTGAGCATGTTTTATTTTTTATGTATATTTAATATGTAAGATATTTACTTCTTATTGATGAAATACTCAAGCACAGACCTCATTTTAAATTAAAAGCCGGGCATACACCGTGCAATTTTCGCCCGAATTTGAGCTAATTTTTGACTAGCACAACTGTTTTTTTTTAGTTAGGCTGAATTTCAGCTTTCTCATGCTTCATTTGTGGTGTGGTGTACAGGTGATTAACCATGAAATTAAACAGCAATTAAACTATGGCGACACGAGCGAACACGTTTCTTCTGAAACAGTCACACACTTCCAGGTTCAGCGGGGTCACGCGTGTTTATTTCACATGTACATTGTAAGCATTGAAGTCGTAATAAATTGTGAGCTTTGGCTTTACATTGCATCACAGCGTGAGCTGATTTTTAACAAAGACTGCTGACATCACATAGGGTATGCCCGGCTTAACATGATTATTATTTATGAAACCTAAATTTTCATGCAAACACCAAGAGTAAAACTACAACAGTAAATTCAGTGACTACAGTGGCCCCAACTCCAACATAAAAATTTTCATTTGAGAATAACAAAAGTCACAAGAAGGTCCCCAACATGATGCAAAATGCAAATGTTTGCACATGTCTTTGTTTGTTTATATATGTGTATGTTATATATGTTATATTATATATATATATGTGTGACAGTTGAAATCCCTGGACTAGGATTTCACTTCCCCAATATGGACATGTCTGGACATGCTTTTAGTAGATAAGACCAGAGACTGTGTGTGCAAACAGAGAGAAAGGCAGAAAGTCGCTGGGTGTGACCTAACGGAACGCATGCAGCTGGGTGTTACCCATCATTCTTTGCTGCAGCACACATACATGGAGCTTTGCTCTCCTTATAAACATCTCACTTCCTGTCTTGGCCCTGTTTGAAACTGTGGGGCTTTTGACACATTGTGAAACACCCTCACTTTCACCCAGATGACCAGTGACCACCGCCAGATATTTACTTTCTCTTCCTATCTCAGCATGACACAAACCATTCCTGTGCAAAACGTTCTGGTCAACGATTGTAAACATCCAAACAGACGATCAATAACCAACTGCTTCCACACACACTGTTATCTCAATAACAACACTCACGGTGTGCTGATATGTATTGGTAAACTGCACTGCCTGTTTTCCTGGCTATGTTGGAAGTCTAAATGGGTCTTTATGGGTATTCATCTCTTTGAGTTCTGACAGTCTGTTTTATGTCACACATCCCGACCATGTAGATTTACTGGCACTCAGACGTATTTACTTGCCTGTGTGCATTCTAATCACATAAGAAAAAATATGCTAGCATACCTTGGGATAACTTCACAAGTTTAGATCATGGAAAGGAAGCATCCGGAAGCACCTACATATTTAAAGAATGAGGGAGTCAGGCATGTTAAAAGAGCACAGGACTTGGAGAGACTCCACTGGCTGCAGGCACTTATCCTTTTTCTCCTCTGTATATTTTGCAAATGTATATCAGGGCTCGCATATTTCAAAATCCCTGGTAGCCCTTCGGGCAGGCACTCTTCGGATTTTGGTAGCCGAAATAATTTTTATGTATTAAAAAAAGACATTATTTTTAATGTAGAATATTGTAAAGGAGACAAAACAATCGAAAACATTTTCAAAATTATGTAAAATAATCAAATTACAATCATCAATACAAATATTTGGTTCTAAATGAACTGAAATTTCTATGAACTTGTAAAAACAATATAGAACATAATTCAGTCTGTGTCAGATTCTGATTCTGAAATATCAAGTGAAGTCACAGATAAGCATCTCCTTTATCAGCTTTCTCCATCTGTGCATCGGTCTCCACTTCAGAGCTGAAATACCTGCGTAAATACATGCACCTCTTATTTTTACACAAGCACACATAACTATCAGCGATTTTCTCACCGCTGTTCATGTGCTCTTCTATCATATGTTTAATCTTGATGCGGTAGATTTCACTTGTAAGGACAGTAATGACTGACAGGACAAGCGTCACTGATACATAGTTCACGCCATCGCGAATTGAAAGTGAAAGTTGAAAGCGAGTGTGCAACCTAATTTACAACATAATTACCCAACCAAATTTGTGAGAGAATGCAAAAGCATTGAAATATAATTTTCCTCCTTATAAGACAGGCCGACTGGATGACACAATAGCCCCGGGACGTCGGGTTAGCGATTTTGCAAGCCCTGTATATTACTAAAATACAATTAATGCGAAAAACAAAGTTTGCAATAATACCGTGTATTCTATTCTAAATATATAGATATATTATATACATTTTCATACGTTTTTCTTTTTATGTAAGGCTGCTTTGCGACATTGTAAGAAGCGCCACTTTAACACATTTGAATTCAAATGTTTCTTTTCTAAATTCCTGGTCCTGTTGTCATCCTTATCCAGCTGTGCTTTGGTATAAACTTAAACCCAGTCCAGCATTGAAGGAGTTAAACTGAGACACGACTGGCTCTTCTGCATAATGTCAGAGAATATAATCAATAGTGCTACCAGTATTGACCTCTTAATCACGGGTAACTAGTTAACAGATAACAGATCGTTAACAGACCCAGCTGTGCCAAAAGAACTTACATTTCATGATTTATAGCTTGAACTGAGATTACAGTTTGTGCTATTAATGACATTGTTTATGACAATTTGTTGTTTGATAATGACATCATTTTAAAAATGAACCATTGGAATGTTAGAGATTTCCCCCTTGAGTAATCCTGTGATTCTGATGTTTCTTAAATGAGAAGTGGGAATTTGTCCTTTCCTGTCTTATACTCGGATGACAGACCGCAGACGGTTATGTAACTTCTATGAACTTTTGCCTGTGAAGGAAATCTCCTAAACTGAATGAGTCAAATGGTCTAGAGGTTTTGAAAACACCTGTCAACTCATTAATGGGAAGAGTGGAACAACAGTGAGAACTTTTAATGGTCACAGTGGAGGAAGCTTGACATTTAAGAACCCACATGTATACCGGAGTGACAGTTTCCCCACCGCCTTCTGTAGATCCTCAAAACCAAGATCTGCTGGACAAGAGAGCTGCCGGACACCGAATGTGTCCTGGAGCCACTCTCTCGCTGTGGATGATGACTCCAATTACAAAGGTGTTTTGAGGTGTCCATCAGTCCATTGCTACCAACCATAAAGAAGGCGAGTAAAACTAAAGGGCTTCTTTCCTCTGATCTTCTGTACCACAGGGTGCCAGATCTTATCCCCTTGAGCCTTCCTTCCCATCATGACTTTGTCACCATACAAACCAGACAAGAGGGTCTTTTTAAGACCCTCCGCTTGCTGCCAAAAAGTATTTTCACCTCCAAAATAGGAGGAAAAGCATTTTCAATAGTGTATTGAGTCACTCCTGGTGCCGAGAGGAAGTGAAGTCTAAAGTGGCTCTTGCTTATTGAAAATGAGTTGTGTTTTGCAATACTTGGAGGGTTATTAAAGGCAAACTTTTGGTCTTTATTAGGGCTTATGGATTATGAGCAAATCATGTGCTCTTAGATAGTTAAGATGTGTTTGTTTTATTAAAACAACAGCCAAAGCCATCATCTAGCGGCTCATTCATCAGCTACTTGCTCTTCTTTTCGATTTTTCAAAGGATATATACGAGCGAGAGATATCAAGAAACAGCATCAAAAGTCCAAGTGGAGCACTTGAAATCTAAAAAGCACGAGCAGTTAAAAATCCCTCGCCGGAGAAACCCATCTCATTAGGCTGAAGAAAGATCTAGCAGAAGTTCTGTCATCTCACCATGCATTAACCTGAATCTGTGTTATAAGCATGATGCACTTTAGCTCATGAATTAAACCGAAACTGAAAGCAAACATTTGCACTTATTTGACTGTGTTTTCTTGTGTATAAAAAGTCCACATTAAAAACAGCTTTCGCTTTCTCTTCTGACAACCACATTTTAATTGTCTTAGTTCAGTCAAGCTTTAATGTAATCAAAGACATACCTTAAGACATTTTAATAGCTCAATAAGGCTCTAACTCTTAGTACATATTATGGCAAATCTGAGTGTCCTTCATTCTATACCCTCTTTTTCTGCAGTATTTTAACAATATAAACACTGACATTCTAGACAACAAATTAACCCCGAATTAACAAAACCGCACAAGGCCGAACAACCCACCGCCACACCACAAGAGTGAGAGGAATCGTGTACTAAATACATTAAATTCTTCCACATGAAGTCAATTTGGGCCTTGCCTCAGTCAGAATAGCCTCTTTAACCCTGTGTGGTCATCACTCACCACAACAAATGACAACGGGTATTTAGCCAGAGCTAATCTATATAGCGAGGCTTTCAACACACCCACATCTGTCTTGGGGAAACTTATGTAAGGCTCGCTCCAAAAGAGATGTTTAAATAAGCTATAGAAAACTTTTGGAGTCAAGGGTCTCCAAAAGTCTCAGATCTCTGTAGAAGCCTGAGGTGGTTTGGGAGGAAATGGAGTCGTGGTTCAGAGTCTGACAGGGTTGGGGAGAGAATTTAGCTCTACATAAAGTTTTTAGCACAAAGTTTAGAAGCTAGAATCTGAGCAGTTAACCCCATAAACCTTTAATACACTCTAAAAATAATTTGGGGAATCTGTTAGCACTATTTAATGAAATGCATTGTTGGGGGGGAACCATCATCCATGACTGACTCAAATTAAAGTTGTTTTTTAAATGTACGCAACAAAAATGAGTGGGAGCGACTTATTTTTTTTGAGCACTGAACTTAATTTGTACCATAGACACAACTTTTGTACCATAAACACAACAAGCTAAGGGTTAATTAAGATTATCTTTTACTGAGGGAAAAAGGTCATCTAACTCGGTGTAGTTTGTTAGGAGAACTTAATCTCATTACATCTCAAGTTGTCGTAACTTAAAAAAATGATGCAAACTGTTATTTTTTGTTAAACTAGACAATATTTTTAGAGTGTACATAAATATGCAAAGTTGTGATGCTGTTGTACATATTTGGTGCACATTCCTGCATCACAGAAGCATTTTGTGGTATTATTTCGTGGTAAAAAAAGTACATAAGTATTTCTGAAAAGAATATAAAGCGGCTTTCTTTTTCTCTGTCTTTAGCAATCGTCCACATCTAAGGATAAAGCTATAAGAACTTTTCGCCATCATTTTTTAATTTGCCCGTGACTCATGTCTCACTGACGCTCAGCACAGACTTAAAAGGAAGTATTTATTACAGTAAAGAGGGCTATAATTACACACACACTCTGTGCAACAATGATTGCTAAAGTGTTTGTATAGCCGGTCACATTATGAAGGCCGGTGAAGCAGACCATCAGCACACACCTCTGTAATAGCCCTTCACACAATGTCCGGCAGTAAGACCCAGTGGCACATTTTAGTACACAGATATTCACACTACTGACAGCCCATCAAAATCAAACCTATAGGCATGGACACGCCCACTTCCATATGTCATAATAGCTCAAGTTATTACAGAAGCAAGCACAAAACATTGGCTGTGAACATATATGAATATCCACCTTGTAACCTGTGACTAAAAGATGTAAATTTATCCTGACAGAAACAGTCACAACACTTACAAAGTACTTGAAAAAAGAAAACAATTCACTATTTCTGGTAATTATTCATATAGGGAGGGTAGGGAGGGCTGTTACCCCTCCACCCTCAAACCACCATCAAAGGCCTGGAACTAGAAAACCATGCATGTATTTACTCTGGCAACATGCCCCTATTGAGCAGCAAACTCTTGCTCCTACACCATAATGTTATCAGTTGTTCTTTCCCCTTTAAAAACAATTTGGACCCCAAACATGATCAGTAGGGCTCTGTTGGGGAGTCACTCCCATGAAAGACAGAAAGAAGACAGGGCTGTTTTGGTGTACACAAACTTATACACATGACCCTGATAAATGAATATGCACAATCCATTACAAGAAACCACTTCCTGGTTCCCCACATCTGACAGTAAATATGGGCAACGTTAACAGCGATGTTAATGATAAGCATTAACATTTGTACTCGATGCATCACATAATGTTTCTCAAAACACTGCAGGAAGTATTAGTCCACTGATCTGTTAAGGCAGAAATCGAGGTAAAAAAAAAGAGGTAAATTGCCTCTTTTGGAGTCCTTTAAAACAGGACGATTATTTACAGAAGTTGTATCAGATTTTTAAATCATCACGTTAGATCGTTTTTTTCTCTTATTTATGTTGGAAGAAATCTGCCTGTTTGCACTCTTTCGCAACAATGTCCCGAGACCATTTCCAGCAACTAGCGGCGAGCCCCTGCTCCAGAACAAAGACTGCTGTCTCAGTCTGAAATGGAAATTTCCACTGAGCCTTGAGCGCTGGCTATCCAAGCTGCACAATTGAAACTTAATATTACAACAGAACTAGAGGTCCTTCAGCCTCGTGTGGGGAGCGATGCGGGTCCTGACACTGTCAGGATTAAGTAATAATAGTCACAAGTCTACTGTCTGATCTTACATACAGTATCTCATAGGACTTGATTATCCTGTAGAAGTGTCAACAGTAGCAGGGAAGTCACAATTTAGAACTTTTAAAAAGTTCAAAAATTCCCACAATGCACCTGGAAATTCACTTAAATTACAGAACCTATTATCAAGGCGTTCGGAGAGATATTAGAACGCATCAGATGGTCACTTTATCGACATCTACATCAATAAATGAATTTGTATGCTCACAAGACAACACCACTTCCCATACAGAGTTAATTTGCAAATCCTCTCAACATACTGTTTCCACAAATACTCCCCAACAGATCAACATGTATGCACATCATTGTGGAATATGTATCTAAACGTTTCTCTGACCTCAAGGTGCAGATGGTGGATGTTTCTTGACCTTGATCAGATTAAATCACATTTTCAACCTGCGCATGATAACAACAAAAATGAAACAAACCATCTACTACAGATAAATACAAAGTCTCTGTATACAATAAATACAGTGTTTAATCCAGGATCAGGGTGGTACTCTGGCAGCTAATAAATACACTTAATGGAGAAGCAGAGCTGCAGATGAAAGATCACACAGGTAGGAAAAGAAAAGTCAAATGAATGCAGTTGACAATAGAACCCCAATACAGACAGTTAATATGCACTGTTGCCTTAGCATTTAAAGAGAGAGGATGTTCTATATGTCCTTTATGTGGCTTATTCTTTACATGGCAATAAATAAGTTATCTTTGCAATACCCTCTCTAACGCTCTGCCGTGCTGAGAGAGTAGATTGGCTCCTTAAACTGATCTGAGAACAGATCTGCCATTGCTTTAATGAGAGGCTTTATGGGTGGGAGGTTGAGCTTAGATCTACATAAGACGGCAAGTCTCCTCTCTAGTGAGCTTAAACAGTAACATAAGATGTCACAAACAAGCTGCAGAAGTGACACCAGCAGCTGTTGCCCTCAGTTTACCCCCTCAGCCCACATTCCTCAATGGCTTCCCCTTCACCGACCCCCGCCCAGACTTCAACCTTCATAAACAATATCTCCTGAGTTCAGTTCTCATCTTCCCGGTCTGTTCATTCTATAATCACACACACACACACACAAAATATCTCTGAGATACAGAGAGATCAGTATTCTATGTCTACTGAATGAGGACTTCTGAAACAACACAGTGATTTTCTCATGTTTCAATGAGTCTATAAAAATACCAGATCCCGGAAGCCATAGCAACTGTTCATTAAAGAGACCTGCAAGATGTTACTGCAAGACACAGCCCACCATATATTTCCCAATGTACTCAATCTATGATAACACATATGTATGCCAGGCCCATAATTTGGCTGTTTTGAGATTATCGACATTGGATGATAACTGTGCGTGTTTAGCCAATGAATTAGCCAGCATCATCTCTCCCATTTGTCAGTTTAAAAATCTACCATCAGCTTAATTAATGACTAATGCACAAATATGGTTTTCTGAGTAAATATAAATATCTGAAAAAAATCTGTAAATTTAACAAATTTGACAAGACACACATTATAAATTCATACCGAAATTAAATATAAATCACATCGGCTATTGAAAGTCTATCTTGGTCTATCACTAATTTTGAGGGTTTCAATAATCATAACAGACTAACTGAATCTTCAAGATAATTTGTGTTAATTTGTGTTTGTGAGGTAAGTTTGTGCTCTAACCAAAGATAAAGTATCTCTGTGGATGTTAGACAGGATTCAGAATTCAGGAGCCTGCAAAACATGATGACTAATTCACACCTGTGTCCATAAAAGCTTACATAATCCTTTTTGTTTTTACATTAAAAAAATGCGAATCCATCTGAAGACAAACAAAACACCTCGCTATTCTGGAAGCTCATCCAGACATTTTCCACCCGTCAAACAATTTCCAGTCTTTTCATGCGAGAGAAACATTAGTCTTGACATTAACTATACTAACCACAAATTGTCAAAATTGCCGCAAATGACCCATGAGTCACGTCTACCTGGTGTTAAACTATTGTACATCGCACATGTCTCAGAGTCAGGCTAATGTCTGTTCAACAGCTCATTTGCATGTTAAGTTGCCTCAAAGTTACATTAGCAAAAGCTTAAATTGTGTAAGTCATAAGCATACAATCACACAAGCATTTTGTAATTGGTTAAAAAGCATAAACTCCTAAAATGAACACTTAAAATGTCAGCAAGTTTTATTAAGTTATTAAACTTACACATATCTGAATGCAGAAAACTGAATGCAGTGTGAATGCAGATTACTGAATGCAGTGTGAATGCAGATTACTGAATGCAGTGAGTTTGGAGGGTCAAATGTTCGTTTTTTTGAGCAGAGCTCCACAAAAGGTCAAACCGTCGACCCCTTCACCATAGGGAACTGTTTATTTCATTGTCTACTGCCAGGCAGCCAGGATGGCAAAAGGCAGACTCACATCTCTGGACATTGTGCACAAAAACAAGCCCCTGATTAATTCTTATTAGACGCTGATCAGCCATCCAGACTAAGAAATTGCGTGCCTGACGTGTATCACAGGAGAGCAGATCTGCCCCTTGATGACGCGGGACAGCGACAATTAAAGCAAATGAATGCATTTATTGCGATGACAAATCAAAAAGAACGCTGCGCTTCGGATTTCCACATATACAAACAACGGCAAAGTTTGCATGTGTCATATAATCTAAATCAGTGGTTTCAAACTGGTGGATCACAACCCAAAGAGGTTGTAGGTCTGTTCTGAAAAGGTTGAAGACAGAATAAAACAACAACATATAATGATAAACTTCCTGTAATTTAATGGGTAGAATATTGTATTACCGGTGCAAAGGATTGTGGGTACAATTCCAAGGGAACACACATACGAATAAATTGTACTCTAAGTCACTTTGGGTAAAAGCGTCTGCCAAATGCATAAATGTAAATGTAAACTTTTAAAATGTAAGGAGAAAACACTTCTCATATATTTGTTATTGACACTAAACAAACCATATTAAATCAGCACTTGATATCCAATGTGAAATTTAGAGTTCTGAAGCGCAGAATCCCATTTGAAAACCCATGATCTAAACTGACTAATTCTGTTGGCCAGTCACAAAAGTTTCAGTTTGACTCAACCTGTCTGGTTTACACCAACAGAATGATCTTTAATAGTACAAACAGTCTCTTAAAGTAACTGCTACCCATTTTCACGTTACAAGGTGTGATTATGTGTGATTATATTTATGCCACCTTAAAACAGTTTAACATGCAATCCTAAGTATGATCATATGTCTTACATAATGCTTCACTGAGGCACAACTGAACATGTCCCTGCACTGGAGTTCATTATGAAGGTTACTATTGTGTTTACATTGAGCAACAGGAGCACGTGGTAAACAAACAGCTGGGGTCAAGCCAGCGCGCGCCTCGAACATTCCCAACGCGCGTCCTTTTATTATCATTATGACGTGAAGTTTGACAGCACACGTGAATGGCAATAAACAGAAAAGACCCGTGCCGCAATTTCATCCTTTAACAGAGACCTATAGGAGGCCCAAGTGATAGCAAGTGTCATCTTGACTTGCATAACATCAATTACTGCTAGATGCGGTTTTATTTATATTAGTTCAATAGCAGGCAGCGTCTCTATCATCTTAGTCTCTCAACGAAGGCTCTATGCTTGTATAAACAAAGTATAAGCAAATGTGCAGAACTGCGATCGGCGTAAATATCAGCAATGTATTAACTCCATAACATACTTACACAGGCTCAGAATTAGCTTGCTGCTAGCCATTCTGTCATGCGCAGGCTATCGGGGGTCTACAATGTTACAGGATCAACCTAAAACCACTTTGGACCCGAGTTGTGAGATCGCGATCGACTTTTAATCAATGCACTTTAAGATTAAACATGTCCGTGGAGGCGTCTGTTTATTTGAGCATAACACACACATGACCGTATCCGTTATCGTAAATGCAGAGGTGTATTATTGGGGGCTTACCAGCCGTTTCTCCGCCACTCCTCCTTCCCGCTCGATCACAAACCCAAACTGATGAAACGCGCTTGAATTCAGCGCCTCCGTTATATAATGCACCGTCTACTAATAACAGCGGACGACGAAAAACCAAACGCGACTTCTCAATCTGCATAAAACCGGGCGCTATTTAACGAGTCATATAAACAGAAGCATCGCTGACTGTAAGTCATAGACGTTCGTTAACTAAATTCACACTGCGATCGCTCATCGGATGGCTTGAAACAGCAAAGAGGTGTGAGAGCTCCTGGTGTACGCCTGCATGGGATGGTCGTTTGAGATTTTTGGGGGTGAATGTGAACTCTGCACGTAGCTCACGATACGTCCCACCTCCTCCTCCTTCATCATACAGAGAGGGGAGTTCAGGCTGTGCGTGTTGGGAGGGATGCGGATGCTTTCAGAAAGGGAGGGGGGATGCATACGTAGCCTCTGTCGTTTATCTCCTTAGATAGACGGAGTATACTGGGAGCATTATATCCTCCTGAGATCCAGTCATTCATTTTGGTTCAGGTATAGTGAACATTAGTTTTTAATAATATAATATAATAAATAACAAATATAAACATATTTAAAATGTATAACATACATAAAATGTATATTATGAAACTAAATAACTTTTTAACCTGACAATGATGACAATGACCTGATAATTTTAATTTTAAGGACCAGAGTTATAATACCGTACTTTTGCATTCGTGATTTGTGTGTGTATAAACAACGATTATACATTGACATACAAATGCGAAACTTTTTCATGTTAGATGATTCTTGGCCTGTTAGTGAGTTTAATGCACAAATCATTTCGAATTGAACCGTCTCTGGAAAGCACAACAAGCGGTTAAACTTGTCAGATATATATATATATATATATATATATATATACACGCGCGCGTACCACTGCATATATATATATATACACACACACGCGCGTACCACTGCATGCCAATGAGGTGCCGCTGACAGATGCATATTGTCCCGGAGCCAAATGAGCGAAATCATGGGAACTCATGAATAGGCTCCTGGGGGTGGGTCAGGAGACCAGGATGCCTGTGCTTACAAAGCACAATTGAGGGTTGCCACACTAGGCACTAGACTGGCACAGAATCAAATAACGTGAAGTCTAAAGAGTTTATGGAGGCAGGAAGTATCATTGCTTTCTACAAACTAATAAATTACAGCCGTTCGCCTTTGATCATGTCTGACTCCACGCCTAATTATCGACTGTTTTAAATACTGCGTGCATTCATCACGCAGTGCTCACGTTCTCAGCTTTCCTCTAGCTCAGTGGTTAGAGCATGGTTTTAACAACACCAAGGTCATGGGTTCGATCCCAGGGATTGCCCATACTCAGAAACAATGTGTAGTATAATGCAATGTAAATCGCTTTGGATAAAAGCCTCTGCCAAATGCGTAAATGTTGTGTGCGTCATTCATTTAGGTGTGTGGAAGCTGTCTGTCTGTCATTATTAAGGCCAAATGCAGGAAACTACCCTGAATGGTTGTATTTATGTATTTATTGTCTTGCTCTTCCCATTGGGGCTATTAGAATGTGTTGAGTTTACCCAGTAGCCTAAATCTACTTTGATTTCCTAATATAATCTGTTAATCAACACCTGTATTCAACATGGAGAAATCAAACTCATAAATCCACAATGTCTTGCATTATTATGAACACATAAGTGCTGAATTCACAATGTGTCTCAAATTACAAAGTGGACGAACACTTTGTTGCGACTGATACTGCCCATGGACACCTGCCCAGTCAACGATGTCCCCAAGAAGTCCAAATGAAACACAGAGGAAAAGTATCCATTGACCTATCTGCTGATCTGAAGTCTGGAAACACTGATCTCTGACATGCGTGAGGCAGAACTTTGAAAATAGAACATCTGACAGTCTTTCACACTTCAGCAGAGCACGGAGATGAAGGTCCCCACTTGACTTTTTATAAGTGGGATGTGTAGGTGGTGTTCTGTGAATCATTTCTGAGCCATTCGAAAGAGAACAGGAAATTGTGAGACAACAGGGGAGCTGTATCCATACTCTATCTCCATGGTCACCAGAGAGTCTGAAGTTATATGTTGGATCACAACGAAAGCCTACTTCTTTCCGCCCTCTAGTGTTGTAAAACTGCCATTACACTTGGCCTTATAGGGTCACACACGTATTACGTATTAAAGTGAAAGCAAAAGTGACCTTTTTGTCAGATATGGTAACCCATACCCGAAATGTGACCTCTGCATTTAACCCATCACTGGTGAGGAGTGAACACACACTGTAAGTCATGAACACGGAGCAGTGGGCAGCACATTACTGTGCCCGGGGAGCAATTGGGGGTTAGGTGCCTTGCCACAACTGCCCCGTAGGCCACAACTGCCCCTATATGCACATACGTCAATCCATTTAAGCCTATGAGTAACTATAATTATTTACTATACACCTAAAGGCAACAACTGTGACCTATAAGAACAAAGTAGGACAAGAGAATGACGTGTCAAAATGACGTCTGAAGTGATACGTTCACCCGTATCACTCGCATTATAACGTTGAGTCTGGTGTAGAGGGAGAACAACAAGGATCCAAACACGAATCATGTTATCCAATTCTGTTCAATTTACATTTATTCATATAGCGCTTTGTTACAATGTTGCATCGTTTCAATGCAGCTTTACATATAATAAAAAGATAAACATAGAAAACGATTAAATATGTACCTATTAAATAAAGAATACGTGGTATTATTGCAAATTGTATTGTTCATTATAAGATATATATAAGTAAAACTAAATAGGAATACTAAGATTGTAATCGGTTAATGAATATAAAGCTGACTGAACTGATGATAACTCCAACACATTTGAACCATTTGAATAAATAGACGTGCATCAGAAATACTTGCAATAAAGATTAATTTCTGTAAAAAAATCGGTTGTCTATTTTGTTCTACATCCATCTATCCTCTAGGTGGCAGCAGATACCCAATTTGGCCTGACAGGCTTACTACATCTGCTGTTTAATACATGAAATCCCCGTCCGCGTTTTAAGCTCTGCTTAATATAAGTAAGTAACGTTTTACCTCTAATAATAACAATTTCCTGACAGGGCTGAAAATTACAAGCCCTTTGCTTTGCTCTTTCCCATCATTTAGAGCTGCATTGATAGCACAACAGAGTAAGTGTGAGTCACAGATCCTCCTTGTGTCAGTAAAAAGTGAGGATGTATGAAGTTGCCATGGTTTCTCAAGAATCACGTTTCTTCACAGGCAGTAGATATATATAAATGACTAGATCAGATTTTCTCTGCTACTACAATGCTTTATATGAAGGCTCTGAGTGTGGAAACTGGTTCCAGTTCAGTGAAAGGAGTAGCCAGGCGTTTGCCTGCTGAAAATGTTCAGAGAAACTCCAAAACTCAATTCTCAGAGAATTCAAAACTCCATATGTCAGTATGATTTAACTCATAAACAGCGGACTGGATTTTAGGACAGGCTTCATTTCACATTGGAGCCCGTGGCTCTACTTACAGTGAGAGAACAGTTGCGTAACATCCTCATGGCCTCCTTTACCAATGAGATGTGGACATTGAGCTGACTTCCATCTAATATACTCCCATAAATTCTCTCTCGTGCGCTTAAACTTCTTATGCTCTTTGTATGCATATGCACGCAGGGTTAATTCAAGTAAATTGACACGTTTTAAAAGGTAGCTTACCGCAATATGAAAAAATGGCCCCAATTTACCCCCTAAGAATTCTAAGAATTAAGAATTTTATTACATGCATGTCAGTTAGTTGCTGTGGGCTGCAAAGGAGCTAAACCTTTAACACTGCAATTTCCTTTAACAGCTTTCCTGTAGCTCAGTGGTTAGAGCATGGCATTAACAACGCCAAGGTCGTGGGTTTGATTCCAGGGATTGCACATACTTAGAAACAATGAATGTAAGTCGCTTTGGATAAAAGCGTCTGCCAAATGCATAAATGCAATTTGCATATTAGACAACATAATATTACTATAATTTGGGATTAACCCCTATCAAATGCATTTACTGTGTTTTTTATCTTTAGCATTTTTTTAAGAGGTAAAATGTTTTATGTACTGTGTCATAAATCAGGCAGGATTTGTCAATGCATATTTCTTTTCCCTTATTTGTTGGGGTTCTGTATTTAACTTTTTGGGGTAAAAAAAAGAGCAAGATGAGTGTCAGTGATTTGTTTAGCACACACCCGTAAAAGGCTTGTTTCCCTAAAAAGTCAATAAAGAACATTATTTGCCCTCATACAAATCAGTTGTTACAATTGTAAACACTCTAAAACCTATAATATACAAGCATAATACATTCATCTATATATTAAATCACAGATCACTCTCATAAAATCTCAGAAAGTCATCTTATGTTCATATCAGTCATTTATGAACTCACTGGAATTGAACAAAACTAGTCTGTTCATTGGAGAAAACTGCAGCTGGCTTAGAATTGGACCATGGTGGAGAATCACAGCATGTACATCTGCTGTGTGTTTGCCTCTGTGATCCGAGCCTGTTTGGAGATCTTGACTGCCACAAGAATCGCAGCAAGTATCTGTGAGACCCACAGCTGTTGGCTCATCTGCTGTGTGACAGACAGGTCTGTTAGGAAAATATGAATGGACCTGTGCAGCCATTAGTTCTGGGTGAATGTGGCCAATGTACGCTGATCTGAGACCAGCCCTGCTGTAGCCACACACTGACATTTATGATGGCAAAAGAACTAACAGGTTTTGTCTAAGACCAGCGTAAAATTACTAACTGCAGGTGGTCAAACCGACAAGTCTGAAATAATATGATTAATATTGACATTTAATAAACACGGATGTATGTTTTATTCATGTACAAAAATAGCTTCAAAATGGGAAATTGTCCATTTTTCCATAAACAACATTCCTTTATTCCTCATTGAAGCTTTTAATAAATGTAAGGATTATGTAAAAATGTAAAAAATTAATGTAATGTAAAAATTAAAACTCGCTTGGATTTGGCAGGTGTATACATGTACTGTAACATAACAGTATGAAATCTCCCAGAGCAAATATTCTTCAAGAAGAGTCCAACAAATCCTGTCTGTGTGTGCTCTCCATGGCTCAACTGATCACTAACTTCAGCCTGGTTACTGTGTGTATACATGTGTGTTTGTGTATAATATGATCCTGGTCTCTCAGTCAGGGTCTGACCTGTCTGGCTGTGAAGGTATGCTGACTAACCCAGCTGATGGGCAGTTTACGGTATCATTTTACAGCATGTTACAGAGGCAGGGCAGTAGGAACACCTCGACATTTAGCTTCTAATGCTTATAACAATCCATGTTTCTGTTATGCTTCTGACTGGAATTTTGTCCTACTGGTATAAACTGTTTTTTTATTATTTTTTTATTTAATATTAGTTTCAAACCAGTGGTGTAAAACTCTAATACAGTGGTATAGAGCATGATAACGTTACATAGTACATGTGTACAGCCATGTCTGTTTACTTGACGGCCTTTGTTTCTTAAGCTCAAATTTTGTACGTCCAGCTAAATGCCGAATTAAAGCAAAGACGTGACTTTGCTGATTGGCTGTTTGTCTTGGAAGGCGGGATTTCGTTTCTCCTGTCATCATATCGAAGGTTCGTTGTATTACAGGTCGCTCATCTCTGTACTATACTGTCTGGGGCATAGCGTAGGTTCTTGAGCTAGCTCGTGGAGAAGGGGTGACCTGTGTTGCTGTAACGGTATGTTCAGGATCCTGTTCTGGAACGGAACCCTCTTCTACTAGCATTACAGAACTTTGCTGATTTGTGCTATCAGCTATCATGTGTTCTCTATTTGTTATAAAGCGAAATTGTCAATCAATAGACAGATCTCATTATAGCACAGATGTATCTTTTACTGCACTGTGTACTTCTGGACAGCTATAGATGCTCATGCTTATTTGATATTTAGATTTTTTTTCTTTAATACCCTACAAGTCGAAAACAACAACTTTGGACTTTATTATTTAAAATACAAACGCTATAATCCAATTTACAATGCACATTTGTTGAAACTTAAAACTGAACCAAATGCAATTGGTTTCCTGACTTTAAAGCTGCAATTCGTAACTTGCCTCTCTATCGCCCTCTCTGTTTGAAATACAAAATTGCAGGTTGATTTCCATACTTTAATTTACATGTTAGACAAATTAAGATTTTTCTGGGAAATTGGGCTGACAGCTCAAATGATTAAACATTATTATAAGCAAATTAGGGTAAGGTAAAGAGAGCGTTTTGAATACTGACCCGTTATGTACTTGGTTATTTATTTTTAAACAAAAAAAATTAGAAAACTGAACTTTGAAACGTACAAAAAACTCCAACCAGATTCTTTCGTGAGGAGTCTGAACTCACCCCAGGACACACTTTCCAAAATTACCCTTTGTGTCCTCAGAAGGTAATCAATGTCTTTCCGATTTTGAGGACAGACCTGAGAGAAGAACGGAGATGAATTGTTTGATGAATTGTGTGAGTCCATGACTGTCAGACGTTTCCTTCCTATGATTCAAACAGGAGGATATGAGCCATGTTATTACAGACACACCCAAGGTGAGTACAGCTGTCGGGTGTCTCCTCACCCCAAATACCACAGCCTAAGAATAGCAGGGCGGAAGGTGCAGGGAAAATGCAGGATGTTGGAGGAAAAGGATGCAGACTCCCGTGTTCACTAATTGTGAACCCTGCACACAAACATACACACAACCACGTGCCTTCATAAGAATTATTGCATTCTTTCTAGAATAGTTTGTTTATTAAAATGAAACGCTGAAATGAAGCGTGTGTTATCTAAACAGCTGTTTCTGTCTGACCTGCACTGTTTTGAGTGCATTTAATGTTACAGTATTTGTAATCACTTTTGTTTAGTTAATTCAGATTTTGCAACATACAT
>JAZGTJ010004482.1:0-30723 GCA_036877575.1 Botia almorhae
GGCGCGATTTTTTACTACGCGAAGGTGATAGGGCTCTCAAGCAAGACCCCATACGTCAGTCACTTGACGTAACGTCGAACGTGACTGACTGATAGGGAACTTTTCAGCTTCATCACGGCCCATTAGAAAACCATCATCACAACCCAACATATCAGCTCATTTCACTTATATATAGATTCAGTGCAGCACAGTTTCACCAAAGTAAAACTACCACTGATGTTCCTTCTGCCCTGGTAAGTTGGAAAACAAAATTAGAAAATAAAAAGTAAAACTACTCGCTCGCCATCAACACTGAGCTCTTCAGTGTGTTTATTGAATAACTATTGACACATTGTTTGAATGTTTGTCTTGTTTCAAAAATGGTTTGTTTTAATTTAGCCATATTTAGAATTTAACAGGGCAGAGAGACAGAGTTGTGAAGCTCCAAAAACTGCATCATTCCATCATAAATGTAATCCATACAACTCCAGTGGGTTAATAAATGTAATAAATGTGGGTTAAGTAAAAATATTCATTTGTAAAAGAAATCAATGTTCTGAGCCTACTAATCGATCGAAATGTCAAATCACTGTTTCTGAAGAATGTGCATGTTCATAAGAGCTCTAGTATGTCGGGGGAACCCTGGAGTGACGTAAGATGGAACTTGAGATTGAATGAAACATCTGTAAATAAACAAAACAACAGAGAACAAAAACAAGAGAAAGTATAATCTAATTTGATCTCAAGCTGATTAAATGATATAGACGTTATTACTCCACCACCTATGTAACATTAACTATATTGTGGAATGATGGATGTGCAGCCAAGTTACTGGGAGTTTTGGGAAACAGCTATGACTAGCATGACTAGCTATTTAGTTTTTACGTCTACAGTGTCAGTAGGGGGATTTGCCAATATCCCTTCGTTAAATCCAGTGTTGAATAAAAGCGAGCCATACCTAACCGATTGAGCAGTTCATCAATTCGAGGCATTGAATAGGCATCAAATTTGGACACCGCGTTCACCTTTCGATAGTCGACACAGAATCTGATCGAGCCATCCGCCTTCGGAATCAAGACTATCGGGTCAGACCAGTCACTGTGTGACTCTTCTATCATGCCCATTTGTAGCATAGACTCCAGTTCTTCCCAGACTAATTTTTTCTTGTGCTCCGGTAATCTATAGGGGCGGGATCGCACCACTACCCCTGTAGGCATTTCAAAGTGGTGTTCTATGAGGGTGGTCCGCCCTGGCAGAGGAGAAAACACATTGGCAAATTCGTTTTGTAATTTCTGTACATCGGTCAGCTGGGACGACGAGAGGTGGGCTCCACAGGGGACCGGGCTTGCCACTTTGGGCTTTAAATCGACCTCAGGTCTGAGCTCCTCCCTCTCCACTACTGTTGTCGCCAGCTGCACCGAGCCCTCCTCCCTCCACGGTTTTAGGAGGTTAAGGTGATAGATTTGCCATGTGCCTCCTCTGTCCGGGCGCTTCACCTCATAGTCAACGTCTCCTACTCGTCGTGTGACCACAAAGGGCCCTAATTTCGAGCTAGAAGTTGGCAGTAATAGAAGCACCTTCTCTCCCGGAGCGAAGTTGGGTTCCCCTGTTGTAATTGCGGGTTTGACGTTCCTGGGCCTGTAGCAAATTCTCCAATTTGAGCCGCCCCTGTGTATGGAGTTTTGCTCTCAGGTCCGGGACGTACTGAATTTAGTTTTTCGCGGGAGAAGGTTCATCCTCCCAAGCTTCTCTAAGAACGTCCAGCACCCCTCGGGGCCGGCGTCCATAAAGAAGTTAGAATGGAGAAAATCCAGTGGAGGCTTGGGGAACCTCGCGTAACGCAAACATCAGGGGTTCCAACCAGCAATCCCAGTTTCTTCCGGATCATATGAACATATGATCATATGAACTTCCGGATCATATGTTTGATGGTCTGGTTACACCGTTCGACCAGTCCATCCGTTTGGGGGTGGTAAACACTGGTACGAACCGATTTAATGCCCAATAACCCGTAAAGTTCGTGTAAAGTGCGTGACATGAATGTTGTGCCTTGATCAGTGAGGATCTCTTTCGGGATCCCCACCCGGGAGATGATACGGAAGAGGGCGTCCGCCACACTCTTCGCAGAGATGTTGTGGAGCACCACTGCCTCCGGGTATTGTGTTGCATAGTCAACTACTACTAATGCAAAGCGAAGCCCTCGTACTGACTGTTCTAATGGCCCGACGAGGTCCATACCAATTCGTTCGAAGGGGACCTCGATTAGTGGAAGCGGGCGCAATGGCGCTTTTGGGACAGCCGGGGGGTTCACTAACTGACATTCGCAGCATGCCGCACACCACCTGCGGACCTCCCCGCGAATGCCGGCCAATAAAAGCGGGCCATGAGACGGTGGAGTGTTTTGTCCTGTCCTAAATGTCCGGCCATCGGATTATGATGGGCCGCCTGGAAAAGCATTTCCAGACGGCCCTTTTGAATTAGCAGATGGGTTATAGTCTCTTTTGTCTGGGTTAAAGGCCAATTTGTTCCCAAAATAAGCGGGTGGCTGAGGTGGGGATTAACCGCCGCCTGGACTCTATGCTTTTGTCCCCCTAATTGAATCGTGACCAGGACCATCGGATATTGTCGTATGTCCCCGTGCACACCGCACCTTAACCACGCGGCTCATATCCAATGCCCCTGATTGCATCAGGCGTTGATGGATGGAGGTTTGGTTACAGCCTGAATCCACCAAAGCCTGTACTCCCCCCAACACTCACGGGTATCAAGTACTTCCCAGCTCGAGTGGGGGCACTCTGTGGCACTTCGGGGACCTGAATCAGTGTCTCTACTTCCATGACCGAACACTGATCCCAGAAATGTCCTGGTTCCCCGCAGTGCCAACAGAACGGCTCGGGTTTACACTCCACACTGCTGGCTGTGGGAAACTCTGCCCGCAGTGGAGCCAAGAGAAAGGGGGGTGGTGGGGGTGTAAGGGCAGCAGTGACGGTCCGCCTCGGGACAGCTGTGGTGTTGGTTTTCCTGGGATTCACCTCCTGTCGGGTTCTTGGGGCAGGAACCAATCGCCTGAGCTCTCTGGACCTGGGAGCAGGGACAGGAAGAGAGAGAGAAGGGGACAGCGGGGAAGAAAGAGAAGGGTGCAGCGGGCCTGAAGTGGCCCCATACGCCGCCATATGGTGCCTCGCCAGTTGGACGGCGGGCTGGGACGGCGGCCAAGGGACTTGGGCTGATGGCACTGGACCCACTTCGCCATCTTCTTTGGGAGACGAAGGGTGAACTGCTCCAGCACCACTTTTTCCATGACCTCCTTGGGACCGCACTCGTCGGGCCATAGCCACAGCCGACAGGCCTCCCGGAGCTGTTGGGCAAAAGCAAAGGGCTGTCCATGGTCGTGGAGGGTCAGCGACCGAAACCGCTGGCGCTGTTGTTCAGGGGTGCGACCCACCCGCTTTTCTTTAGATCCGGATAGTGGAGGCTCTGCACCGGGAGTTGATGGGCAGCTAGCTAAGCCTCTCCTGACAGCAGCGGGATGAGCCGAACTGCCCAGTGTTCCTCCAGCCAGGTGCAGGCCTCCGCTGAGTGTTCAAACAGCTCGATGAATGCTTCCGGGTGTTCCTTGGCTCCCATTTTCTGCAGCGGGAGATGAACGGGTCGGTCGCCGCCGGAAACTGCAGGTCCCCCAGCCCCCTGGGCCAGCGCGGATCGAAGCAGCCGCCGATCCTACTGTTGCCCCTCCAGGAGAGAGTGGAACCTTCGCTCTTGATCCTCACGCAGCTCCAGGAGTGCCTGATGTTGTGCATGGTGTAAGTTGGCCAATGACTTGACAAGCACATCCAGCGATGCGGACTCCATGGCGGCGCACTCCGGTACGACCGGGAGGTGAGAAAAAAAATTAACTAAGATCCCGGGTTTCGGCACCACTGTGACAAACCTCCCTGGCTGTTCAGTCAGAAAATGTCACTGACACAGTTGGAGTGCGGATGAGGGAGATTTATTCTTCAACAAAAAAGTTAAATCGGCAAATGCAAAAAATTTAACCAACGAAAACAACGCGGGCTTTCCAGCTTCTGCAACACAATCACTTCCAGGTTGTCAGCAATGCCACTTCCGGGTTTCGCTCCTCCCCCCCTCGTCTCCTTTCAGCCCCGCTTTTGTCCTGTCTCTCGACTGCAAAATGAAGAACAGCTGTGAGGAATAATTACCAGGTAGGCGTTTCCCTTAACCATTTAGTCTTTAACTCTATTCTCCGCCGGCAACCCGCCATAACCACGTCCCATGTTTCACAACCACAAATAGGCCCTGTCACTGTATACTAATAATAACTATGATTGGACGAATAAAGTAGTAAAAACATTTTAGGAACTGTGTTTATTTATTGAGTATAGTTCAGTACAACTGAAAACTTAGCTTGATAGAACTACAAGCTTTCAGTTTAAGGGGAAATGTTTTTGTCCTCAACAGCCACAAGTTTGCAACCATGTAAAGGCAGATGACATCTAGTCTTGTGTCAGTAGCTGGGTTTCCATCCACATTTTTGATGTGATTGAGTATTGCTTAATGAAAACAGCAAGATGCAAATAACATTTTGCATTGTGCACAGGGGAATGTGCACTTAAACTGTGACGGTAACACATTTACTGAATTCATTCTTATATGCATGTCAAAAGGTCATGTGACTTTAACAACCAATAGTATATAGCGCAATCTATAGGTTCAGACAGATAAATATTGATAGCAAACAGAACTGGAATCAGGAACAACAGGTAAGTGTGAATCCACAGATGAATAAACGGTAACTTAGCTGAATGTAAATGCAGTCTTTTCTCTTTAATAGAATACCGGTGGCGACGATGGAGAAACCAGGTAAACAAGTTCATAAGAGCAATTGCTATTATATTGAACAAAATTACTGCTGGTCATGATGATTAACTGGAGTGATTTGACTTTTCTGCGTAACATTTTCTTTTTGTGTCATAAATGTTATTTACATAAATTTTGTTTTACTTCATGTGTTCCTGGACAATGTCTTTTTCATACATTATAATAAATATAATAATAAAAACTATTTATTTTTCTTTTTGACAGCTTTTAATTATGTTATAAATGTATGAAAAGAGTCTAATGTTGACTAATGTTAAACTGGCCAATCGGCTCTTCAGCAGAAGGGGTCTTACACTGGGCTCCAAGGTCTGAGCTGGACCTGTAGGAGCAGTACATTCAGTTGCTGGGTAAGAAATCACACACACACTGCTCTGTCTGGACTTTTAGTAAAATTAATGTTATGTGAGTTTCATGAGGCCACGAAACCTGAGGAGCCGGCAAATTTAACCAAGAAATGCATTCCTTGTGGTTAAATTATACTTGTTCAACAACAGCTGAGTGAATTATTTTCACTGTATGTCATAGGTGATTGAACATACGGGTCACACAGCAATGAAAACATTGTGGATGTAAATTGTACACTGCATCCGCACACACGATACAGAACGTACTGTTCCAACAGTTGTTAAGTAAAGGGGTTGGACAATAAAACTGAAACGCCTGGTTTTAGACCATGAATGACAGATACAAGTCCTGCACAGTGACCAGAGGGATTTTGAGCCATTCTTCTTGCAGAATAGTGGCCAGGTCACTACGTGATGCTGGTGAAGGAAAACGTTTCCTGACTCGCTCCTCCAAAACACCCCAAAGTGGCTTAATAATATTTAGATCTGGTGACTGTGCAGGCCATGGGAGATGTTTAACTTCACTTTCATGTTCATCAAACCACTCTGTCACCAGTTTTGCTGTGTGTATTGGTGCATTATCATCCTGAAACACGGCACCGCCCTCAGAATACAATGTTTGAACCAATGGGTGCACATGGTCCTCCAGAATGGTTCGGTAGTCCTTGTCAGCGTTTGGCATTAGCACGAGTGACCAAAGGTTTGGCTATAGCAGCCCAGCCAGGTACATTGACCATGTGGAGCTCCCGACGGACAGTTTTGGTGAAAACAGGAGAGTTGAGGTGCACATTTAATTCTGCAGTGAGTTGTGCAGCTGTGGTTTTATGTTTTTTGGATACAATCCGGGTTAGCACCCGGAAATCCCTTTCAGACAGCTTCCTCTTGCTTCCACAGTTACTCCTGTTGGATGTGGTTTGTCCTTCTTGGCGGTATGCTGACATTACCCTGGATACCGTGGCTCTTGATACATCACAAAGACTTGCTGTCTCAGTCACAGATGCACCAACACGAGACGTGCAATGCGAGACGTGCCTCAACAATTTGTCCTCTTTTAAATTCTGATATGTCACCCATAATGTTGTGTGCATTGCAATATTTTAAGCAAAACTGTGCTATTACTCTGCTAATTAAACCTTTACACTCTGCTCTTACTGGTGGCATGTGCAATCAATGAAGATTGGCCACCAGGCTGGTCAAATTTAGCCATGAAACCTCCAACACTAAATTGGCTAATGTTTCAGTTTCATTGTCCAACCCCTGTAGGTCTTTAATACAATTCAGTAAGTACAGTAAGCAATGACAAGCATATTTCATATAGCTGAATGTTTTTAGAATCAGTCTGTTGTTTTTTGCTTTTTCTCAAAATAGCAAGAGAAGCACGCTCTAAACTGTTTTGTTATAGAGTGAATTAACATTCGGTAAACTTTTTCAGTGTAGTCACCTTTAGACAATTCTATAGCACTTTAATAGCACCCTCCACATGACTGGCTCCAGTTGGAGTGTTGTATTATTAGAGCATCTGACCTGTGCAATCCCAGCAGGAGGAAGCATTTTATTAAGCAGGCCCAGCAGTGGAAGGGTTAATTAAATGCATTTTCTGCTGTATTTTTACAGTGATATGTAAATGATATGTTTCAGACACTTTGGCCCTGATCTTCCCTTTATTGATTTTCCAGTCCAACCTTCCTTATGTATGGAACGGTCAGAAAATTCCTGAAATGTCTGGCTATATAAAATGTTTATTTTCCACAAAAGAAAATAACAGTCATTATATAGTATGTGTAATATTTCCTGTAATATTTCACAGCATGATTTCCTGGTGATATATAAAGCAGACAGTCACTTGTGCTGACATAAACACTGCATAGAGCATTCTCTGTATGCCTGATGGCTGCATGTTTTATCACTGCTTTGTTTAAGAGCAGATCTCATCTTTAATATTAGGACTTTTTCCATTGGCTGTAAACTGGTTGGAGAGTGGAAAAAAGTTTTAGCTAAAACTTTGTTTTACCTAAAACAGTTGTTCTCTGCCTTCCTTTGAACTGATATTAATTGTCAATTAATTACAATAGTGCTGTGGATGAATGTTAGAAAATCCCAGAACTCTGTCAGCAAGGTTTTTCAAGTCTGTCTTTTGTTTGTAGCGTAAGGTTTCATTCCTGGTCAAAATGTGGCATCCCATTTGTTAAGCATCTGCCTGGAACTATACACTGGGCTACTGTGTGCAAGGACACACTACTGTGTGTAAGGACACTCCACTTCTTCATACTTGGCTTTAAAAATTTTAAAGAATCCAAACTAACATTTTATTTAATAACTATTATCATGGCATACAGCGTGACCCTTTTTTCCACTCAGTGCTGTCTTTAATCGTCTTTAATAGTTTTTTGAGCACCTCCTCTACATCCAAGATTTTGGGGCCAGTGGTCTGTGCCAAACATGCTGAAGCCATTAAGCATGCAGGTTTAGAAGCCAAGGGTGTTAGGTGTAATGGCTTTCAAAGAGAAGTAGGAACCTTTGAAGTTGCACTAGCCAGGAGCTGCCAGGTATGTCGGATCAGCACTTCCAAGTCATTGTCCTCTCCCAGCAGTTGCTCGCTCGCTCTACTGCGATGGTTTAGTCTAACAGTAATGAAGAATGCCAAATTCTGAACCCAGCTACTGAAAGAACCGCCCAGGTTGAAGGAGTGTTGAATTAATAGTTTTCATATTATTTTTTAATTGTAAATGGCAGCGTTGTTGTAAACCTGAAATATTTGGGTAATTTTAGTTCCACTTGGATCCTCTTTTCTTGGCATAGGTGGAAACTCATTTCCAGTAAGTTATTTGGTACCATTTGTGAACAATAATAAGACGTGGTTCAGAAATGGTAATGGAATGTCATAATTATTGAATATTTAGGTTTTAGATTAGGTAATAGACTGGAAGAACGTGGAATCCCACCAAATTTACTGTCAGCTTTAACTTGGCCAAGAGGCTCTGTCTTTGCATGATTCAACTGAAGGTGGTGTTCTTTCATGCAGGCAGAGATGTCTACCAGGCAAGCCAGGTTTATGCAACCTCTGTGGGATTATCATGCTGGGTCAAGGAACTGACATGGAGTTGAAGAAGCCCATTCTTACCAGTACAGTAGCATAGATTGCAGATTACATGATGCCAAGTATAGGAGGAGGAGAGAAGAGGAGAGAATATATCAGAGGAAAAGAGAATAGAACAGAGAAGGAGAGAGGAGAGAAGACAACAAAAAAGAAGGGAGGAGAGGGGAACACAGGAGATGGGGAGTGGAGAGAAGATTTATTGAAGGGAAGAGATGATCTGTAAATATGTATTCGGTAGCATAACAGTAATCAGTTTTCTCATCCTACAATTGTATTAGGAGTGTTTACATTTTTATGAATTTAAATAAGTGTTTAACACCAAAACATTTAGCCGTACCTAGTACTGTAGAACTTTTGCCACACAAAGGCCAAAAACACTTTGGTTGTATAACTAAAAAAAGTTGTAAGTCATACAATGACGTCCTTCATTTTGATTTTCTCCTTCATTGGAGTCAGTTTTCACAGGACCCTCCCCTCTGGTCGGTGAGTGAGAAATTCCATCGTGGATCACATTGGTGTGTTAATGAGTAAAGCCGGCAGACATCGGTGAATCGACACATTGAGCTGAAACTGCAGCGTACATCTCACTCTGCCTTAAAATACACCATTATCTTATGTTGCTAGTAACCTCTCTGTCACAAATCTTTCCGCTTACCAGGTTCTAACAATGTGACCTCATGCTTTTAGAAGTGTTTTAAGGTGTAATAACTGATGTAGAATTACAAATACAGTAATTACGTAATACAATTCATATATTTACTGTTGTATAGGCTTTTACTGTAATGTTATATAACTCGCCAAAATTTAAATGAAAGTTATGTGCAATGACTTAAAATAATTCTACAGTAGGAGGGCTGCTTCAGTTAAATGGTATTTCTGCTCTGCACATTGTCTGACCTTTTACAGCCTGCTGATTTGCTTGTGTTCCTGACAACAGAAACATTTTTACAAAGCTTTTGTCTTGACACACATGGAGAAGACAGCACTTCTCTAGATCTTCAGTTTCATATACAACCCCCTAGTTTTCTGTTGAAATGGCTGCACCACATAACTGCAACACGACTATGACTGACCGAAAGGGAACAGGTTATTATTCTGCTCACCACATTCTGTATTTCGAGCAGCACATTTAGACATGAGCAGGGCCATCAATGGGCCTCTTTACACTGCTGGGTGTATGGGGACTGAGGCCCACCTTTATAAACAGCCAGATTAATACTAGTGGGGGTCTTGAACATGATTAATGTTGTGATTCTTCAGCTGGTGTTGAACTGTAAAATATTGGTATTGTGACAACCTTGCCCAAGGATATTATGTCATTATTCAAAACAGCTGTATTTGAAGCATGCAGTGGATTCAGTCCATATTAGCACATGCCTACAGCTGACATTAACACTGAAGCAGCAAGAAGTCAAGACTTCCTGTACCTTTTCATCACAGTTCCACTTGTTCTTTTGTCAGCACTTATTGATTGTTGTGGAGAATGTGTTTGGTAATGTAAATGTGCTGTTATGTGTTTCATTCACACACGTGATTAGACATCAAAGGCTGTTTCAGAGCAGATGTGCTGACATTCTCTGCAGCGTCTAGTGGAGGTTTGTGTTGTAGATATGATGAGGTGCTTAACCTTGTGTCTTCATGGCTCATGAACCGTTATGAGAAATGTAAACTGCATGGGTGGGTGGTTCTTTTCACATGACTAATCCCAGGACTCTTAACTTTTGCTGTCCTCGTGTGTTTGTTACACAAGATCTGCTTTTCCTGATGTTTACTGACCTACTACAGTCATTCAGTTCTATATTCACATTTACAGACATACGTTTGGATACAGGCAAAATTTCGGTAAATTAACAGATTGCTGGAGATCTGTTGTGTTCAGTAGATTGATCAGGTATTTGTCATTTCAGTCATCTGTGTATTTTACTGATTTGTTTCTGTCTTGATGACATGATGATGCTGATTTTAAACCTAAGTGAGTGACAGCTGACATATATCACATTACAGTTTGACAGCTGGTAGTAATGTGTGGCAGCCTTAAGGACTACCAAAGAAAACAAATTAAAGGGGGCAACCATCCCAAATAACCTAATCACAAAACACAGACAATTGAAAAAAATCTTTATTTGACAAAACAATAAAATTATACTGGCTCTTCCTACCCACCTTGCTACAAATGCTTATGTAAAATTATAATGTATTTTTAATTATAAGGAAAGCAATGTTGGAGGAATATCTTGCAGCCTCCTTTCAAATAAGCCCATGTGCCACCAGTGTAACACCGTCATAACAGCTCAGTATGTCTGTCTGTTTTTTTCTCTGACTTTTGTGGTAGAGTTTCTGTAGGGTCTTCGTACAGTTTCTGTAGGATTTCTGTACAATTTCTGTAGGGTTACTGTACAATTTCTGAAGGCCTTCTGTAGGGTTTCTTTAGGGTCTTTGTACATTTCTGTAGGGTTTCTGTACAAATTCTTTAGGGTTTCTGTACAGTTTCTGTAGGGTTTCTGTACAGTTTCTGAAGTATTTCTGTACAGGTTCTGTAGGGTTTCCTTTTGAAGGAACTCAACGCTGCATCTGCTTGATGCTATGAGGAACGCGCTTCAGGCGCGCACAAGTCTGAACAGCAAGTTCTGCGGCAGCAAGTTAGGCTTGTGCATCGCAACACAACATGGCGGGTTTGCAGGCATACCCAGCTGGCCTGCTCAAAAACCTAGACCAAGGTGGGGACTTAGAACTGGACGCTGTTCAGGAGCTCTGTAGATCCACAGATCTTGCCCTCCATGCCACAAAGCAGACGGCCTTGGTGGCTATGGAGAGGCATCTGTGGCTCAACTTGTCAGACATTTGCGACAGGGACAAAGATCTCCTTTAGGATGCCCCGGTTGCTCCTCAAGATCTGTTCGGCGATGCAGTCAGCTCCATCATCTACAGATACCGCGAGGCCAGGAAACAATCGGAGGTGTTCAAGAAGTTCCTCCCCCACCGTGGTCGGGTCACTGCAGTGTCAGGTGTTTTGTCTACCTCAAGTTCTCGGCTGCTTTGAGAGCTCCCCCTCAGGGACCTAAAGGGACTGGGCAGCCTATGCAGCCTTACAGCCAAAGAGGAGATTCGATCTGAGGACCGTGATCTCCTCAAAGGCTAAGAAGAACACCAACAACTGCATACTGGGGACCAGCCTGTACCACAAACCTTTTGATGGAGCCTCCATTGGGAGACACCCCCTGGTGTCTCATTTTCTGCATGGTGCCAGATGGCTGAGACCTTTTTGTCACACGGGTCCCTTCTTGGGAACTTACCATTGTTCTAAGGGGTTTGTCTTTAGCCCCTAGAGTCAGCCTTGGATAAGTTTCTGACTCTGAAAGTGGCTCTACTTTCAGCTCCTACATCATTTAAAAGAGTAGGAGGTCTACAGGCTTTATCTGTAGACCCTACCTGCTTGGAATTTGCCCCTGGCTTTTTTAAGGCCATTTTGCACCCTAGACCAGATTATATCCCCAAGGTGCCTGGCTTGTCACCCAGTGGTACTTCAATCCTTCTGTCATCCACCGTTTAACCGGAGCAGGAACATCTTCATTTACTGTGTCCAGTTAGAGCTTTGAGGATCTATGTCCACCACTCAGGCCAGTGCTATTACCCTATGCTATTACCCTGGCCTATGAGGCCTGTGACTTAGTGTCACGTTTCTGCATTAGAGCCCATTCTACCAGGAGTGTAGCGAGGGTCTGCTGTTTAATGAAATGAGGTCCTTCTGTTCTTTTCTGTTCAGTGTCCATCCAAAACCCTGTTTCCTAGAAGAATACCTCTTAAGAATTATATTATAATAACTTTAGTGTAAAATAAATGCTAATCCAAACCTAATAACAAGGTTTAAAGCAAGGTTAGGTTATAAAAAATATCTCAAGCTTTAAACATCTTACGGAGCACTGTTCAATCCATCATCCAAAAATGGAACAAGTATGCCACAACTGCAAACCTACCAAGACATGACTGTCCAATTAAACTGACAGACCGAGCAAGGAGAGCACTGGTCAGAGAAGCAGCCAAGAGGTTTATGGTCATTCTGAAGGAGCTGCAGAAATCCACAGCTTAGGTGGGAGAATCTGTCCACCGGACAACTATAAGTCGTGTACTCCACAAATCTGGCCTTTATGGAAGAGTGGCAAGAAGAAAGCCATTGTTGACAGAAAGACATATAAAGTCCCGTTTGCACTTTGCCACAAGCCATGTAGGGGACACAGCAAACATGTGGAAGAAGGTGCTCTGGTCAGATGAGACCAAAGTTGAACTTTTTGGCCTAAATGCAAAGCATTATGTGTGGCAGAAAAGTAACGCTGCTCATCACAATGAACACACCATTCCCACTGTAAAACATGGGGGTGGCAGCATCATGTTGTGGGGATGCTTTTCTTCAGCAGGGAAAGGGAAGATGGTCAGAGTTGATGGGAAGATGGATGGAGCTAACTACAGGGCAATCCTGAAAGAAACCCTGTTGGAGGCTGCAAAAGACTTGAGACTGGGAAGGAGATTCACCTTCCAGCAGGACAATGACCCTAAACACACAGCCAGAGCTACAATGGAATGGTTTGAATCAAAGAAGGTTCATGTGTTAGAATTGCCCAGTCAAAGTCCAGACCTAAATCCCATTGAGCATCTGTGGCAAGACTTGAAAATTGCTGTTCACAGACACTCCCCATATAATCTGGCTGAGCTATTTTGCAAAGAAGAATGGGTAAAAATTTCAGTCACTAGATGTGCAAAGCTGGTAGAGACATACCCCAAAAGACTTCCTGAAAATTTTGAAAACCATATATCATTTTCATTCCACTTCACAATTATGTGCTACTTTGTGTTGGTCTATTACATAAAATCTCTTGTGGTTGTAATGTGACAAAATGTGTAAAAGTTCAAGGGGTATGAATACTTTTGCAAGGCAGTGTAACTGGTCAGCAAGTTAAAAAGTGTACATATACTCAAAGTACAGTACAATAAAAACCTGTGTGACCATTCATGAGGAAGTCGAGTAAAGTCAGCCAATCAGATCACTGCTTTTCCAGTTTTGTGCATCCTATGCATAAGATGATTGAATAACAGATTGTGAGAGGCTGTATGACGGCAGAATGGTTATGACAGAAACATAAACCGTAAATAAAGCTTCTGTTTTGCATTCTTTAAATACAGATACATTTGTCCCACTAATGTATGTCACATTCACGTTAAGTAGTGTGATTTGAAAACGTTCCAGAGAGCATCCCACATGCTTCAATGAAAGCAAGCCAATCTGTCCTTTTGTGCAAAGTTGTACTTAATTATTGATCTTAAATGTGTGCAAATTCAGACAAATTTCTTCTTTCTTTTACTCCATAGCTGTCTTTTGACTTAACGTTTTTAGAATACTTAAACTTTATTTTATTTCTAGGTTTAAATTAGATTTTGATATGACTGTTAACATGAGCTCTTAGTTGCTGCTTCTGCTGGGCCAGTTACTTTGCTGATCCAATCAGTTTTAGTTGAAAGACTGTTTAAAGAGCTAAAGGAGTTCAAGCTGAAAACAAGTGAGAAGGAAAAAGTCTGAGATTAGGCCACTGTTTTGTATTGGCTGCAGACTCTTCGACCCCTCTGCTGTTTTGGCCGATGACCACCTGGCAGAATTAGAAAGGTGTTCTTTCTTGGCCCTCAACCCAGAAGCTTCAACCGGTGAGCCTTGTCCACTTATTCATCAAACACCAGCCACCCCAGAACTCCCTCACAGCCACGCGGCAGCAGCTTTAATAGAAGAGCTGTACGGAAAAAATGTTTAGCCTTCCTGTGCCCCTCCAATCAAAGAACGGTAGCTATTAAATCACATTTCAGTATGGAAAATATGTTTACTGAGTCCAAGCACTCATTCAAATGAAAACTTGTCAAAACAAGAATGAAATGTGAGGAATTCCTGTGTTCTGGTATGTGCGATTATAAAGTATTTAGTGCCTGTTATGATAAGTCATGTCATTTCTTCCCCATCAGTAAATCAACCCACTTTTGGAAGCTGTTTGTGTTTGACCCTGAATGACTAGAAGGAAAAATGCTGCTTTTAATAAAGTCTGAGATAAGGTCATTCCTTAACAGACTTCAACAATCATCTCATTCCACATCTTAGCTGCAGATTCAAACATTTGAAGTTGATACAGTGGCTCAAAATATTAGAGACCACAGTGAAACAGGAAGTCACAGTTGGTCAGTTCAACTTTTCACGCAATTTGTTATACTGATAATATTTATGGCCAAAAAGTATGGCTTAGTGTTTTGTCAGTGTTTCTATCTTCACAAAGCTCAAATCTTCAGTGCAGTTTTTTTCTCAAATCCATTTCAAAGCTTTTTTTTTAGATTTTGATTCCAAGTCGTATTTAACTGGCAAAAATAAAGGATGTTTACTGTATGTGAAAACAGTGAAATTGACAATCTTCACAGCACTGTTGCCACACTTTTATTTTACTGAAAGCACTACAAATCTGTTAGCATTGTTGCTTAATTCTGAACTTAAAACTTAAATTGATGCTTAAATCTGAGCAGTCTTCAGATGGTGGAACATCTGTGGCATCTCGATTGCTTCAGGGTTTCATTACAACACAACTTCCACTGATATCCACAATCAGGTTAGTGTGCTGCACTCTGATTGTCCACTGCTGTTTTAAATTTCAAGGCAATATGAAAACTGTTTAGAAAAGTTTAGAGTACAAAATTTAACAATTGCAACATATGCAACTTTTGTTCATTATAACAGAATGCATTAGATTTTCACTGACTTATTTATAGGCTAATTCTGCAGCTTGTGTTGAAGGACATTAGGAATGTTAATTCAATAGTATTAATTATCCATACACACACAGATACTCATAGTCCTTTGCCTTCTAAGTAAACAGTGTGGTAACCTGATTTTGTTTTGAGATTTGCACACAGAACTGTGGGAGGCTGCCATGTTGCTTGAACAAAGAAACCAGGAGGGTGCCCCATGATGCGTGATTCCCACGCTGTGCTGCATCTTATTTACGGCACATTTTGCCCAATTTCACAACGATAGCAGAATAGAATAACACATGCTTAACCATTGTGAATCATTCAAAAGAATTGGGGGGGAAATATAGTCTGAAGTTCACACAAAACTGATTCTCCGCTGCCTTTCAGCTGATTTCTATGTAAATGTGCTGAATGGGCGTATTTGTTACTATCTGCATCTTGCTTTAAATATTGCATGCACAAGCAAGGTAAACTCATGCACAGCTTATGAGTATCAGTTTAGAAGAGAAGACCAATCATTGGCCAGGGGCAGAACAAGCATCACATTACATTGTATGTAATGTATAATTCTGCTGTGTGGCTATTCCTGTTATTTCCATTATTGGAGCATGTCTCATAAAAGCGTGTCTGGAGACCTCCACATTCTGCCCCCGAGAAGCTGATACAGCTGCAGACCTCAAAAACAACAAATCACTCTGTCTGCTCTGTGGGTCCTTGGACTGATATTATAAAAATATAGAATTTTTTTTCAGCATTTTGAAGAAATCCAATATCTTGATATTTTATCTTCTATTTAGTCTATTGTATTTAGCCTCTCACCCAGAGGAAAACTGTAGAAAGCAGTGTTTCACATTTCAGCTAGATTTTTATGGTATAGTACTCTTTTAAAGTTGTTCTTTGGCTCAAATATGTTGAATGAAATGAAAGAACCATTTATTAATATCCTTCATACAGTTTCTGTGTAAATAAAAACAAAAGCAGAAACAAGAGTTAAACATGTCACATCAGCCAATACATTTCCAATATCAATCAATACTGATATAGAAACCTAGCAAAAATTGTGACTAATAACTGCTGAATTGTATGTATGTAAAACTGTATGGGTACAATATTGTGCAACCCCGTTTGGAAGACAGAAGACACAAAGAGCAACTTACAAGATATCATAAAAATATCATAAACTTGACATCCCAATTGGAATCTGGCTAAAAATAATCCATTCAGTTCTAGAACCATTCACACTATATGTGGACTTAAGGTCTGGGGTCAACTCATGAACCAATAACCTAAAAAGCAATGATACTAAGACCCTTCATCACAAAGCCTCAGGCTACCAGAAGCTGAGAGAACTCCCTTCAGACAGCTGGTCTGAAACACAAAAAGAGAAATATCTAAAACATTGGATTGAAGCAACAGCTCTTTAAAGTAAATTAGAATGCTATCTGTCTTTAATATGTTTAATGTATCACTCTGCTCCACTGGTTTGAATTTCTTTTAAATAAGGATAAAATATTTTAAATCAATATGTTTTGTCCAGTTATGTTCTTATGTGGCAAATAGCTATATAATAAGTGGGATAATATACAACCAGATGGTTATTGTAAATAAACCCTCTTCAAAGTGACACAAGACCCCTCCGCTTTATCCGCTTTATCCTGATCACCCTGAAGGGATTGTTTTACTTCCCTTTACTTACTGATTTTTTAACAATGTCAATCACACATGGAAAGTCCTTCAGTAGTGTTTAAAATCATCCCATGATGCACCTGATGAAGTTTGTAGTTCTGTGATCGACACAATGTAAAAAAACAATTTGAAATATAACAGTTTTAATTTATTTAACATTTTTTAAGACTGGGTCATTCATTTAAGACTAGGTCATTCATAGTTTTGTAATTTAATAAGTAATAATTTATTAAAGAACATAAGAACAAGTTCACATCTAATGTTTAAGGGCGAGTGAGCAGGTGAGAGAGATGAGAGGACCAAAATGCTAATATGCATTGACGTCTGATCAGAAAGAATGTGTCTGTATGGATGAACACTAACACACTGTTCGAGTCCATCAGACCTGCCTGACCTGATCCACAATAACACAACACACACAACACAAACACCTCCTCCACGCTAACACAACACACACAACTTCTTCCACGCTAACACACCACGGTAACGCTTTAGATTACAAAGAACTGTAGAAAGTATATTAAATTTATTGAACAAAGAAAGTATATTGGATTTACTGTGTACAGTTCTGTAATTATAGTGTACCTATAAAGAACGTGCGTGTAGGTAAAAGGGAACAACGTGTTACGTTTGGGTCATAAGGGGGTAACAAACCAGATAATTAACCTGCAACGAACTGTGCAAGTAAACTGAAGTTACAGCGTACTTTTTTTAATTATAGTGTAACTTCTCAGTACCTCCGGGTAAGTATAGGGGAATAATATGCAACGTTTGGGGAATAAAGGGGTAACAACCTGTGAAATTACAAATAATTTATACTGTAAGTATTTTAAAAATAAGGGGTACCCATTCTAATATTACGTGGTATGATAATGTATGACCTAAACAACAATCTTGCTGTTTAGGAGTGATTTAGAAAGACGATATTGTTACGGTGGAGGCTCCAGCCTCCTCTCCAACGCGGCAGCAGAGGGAACCTTCACTGGAATACTGATCACGCAATCTAACTACATTTCCCATGAGCCTTCGCCTGCCAGTCTGACCCGGAAGTTACACCTGGAGATCATTAGGTTTAGCGTTTATAAACTGTGGACTTTCTATGATTCAGTGCGAAGTCTTGTTTGCTTTATGGTAGCATTTCTTAGCTTTCTTTATTGTGATCTGTCTTGTCTATTGTTTATTGACCCTGCCTGTTATCTGACTACTGATTCTTGCCGCCTGCCTTTTTGGATTTGCTTGTTTATTGGACCTGTGATTAATATCTGCCTGCCTCGACCTTTTGTCTGTTTAACGTTTATGTTTGCTCGCCGCCTGCCTACGACCCTTGCCTGCTTAACGACCCTGATTCTGTTTTGTGATTTGTTTATTAAACCTTTGCATATGGATCCGCATGCTTCTGACTCATCTTTACAGATATACTTTTCATAATTTTATATTGGTAGCCTATTTTATTACAGGCCTAGGTATTTTGTAACCATGGGATAGGCCTACAAATTCTATTATTAAAGGATATATAGTGGAGATTATGAGTTTCTGTTATGATTTATAATTCACGAGTCTACTTACCTTATGAAAGATTATTCGTCGATCTCGACACACAAGCAACTTCCTAACACCACTATCACCAAATAACTTGGTATTTGGCCTGATATACTATCAAGGTTCAATGCAGCTTAAAGCAAGCTTACTTCTTTCCAGCTGTTCGCAGAAAAAAATGCATGATACAACATTTGTATTTCAGTGGATGTATACAGTTTATATAGCAATTTTGGCCATCAAACAATTAAAATAAAACGACTGCAATATTTTTCTCTGTAATTACTGTGCAAATATAGTCTTGTTCTGTGTTTAAGTCCAACTTGTTTTTTCCTTGTTCTTTGTAGTTACAGGGTAAATACAACAGTTGCGGGCTTTAAATTAAAGTGGTGCTTGTTACCCCCTTGTTCTGTGTAGATACACAGGAAATACAACAGTCGCAGGCTGTAAATTAAAATAGTGCTTGTTACCCTCTTGTTTCGTGTAGTTACAGGGTAAGTGTAACTCTTGTGGGCTGTGCAATAAATATACATAGACAGACACAATATGATATTTTTTACTTTGTCACCTTTATTTTACAAACAAGTGATTTTAAAACACTTCTTTGTCTTAATCAAACATTGTCTTTTTATAATATACTCAAACAACAAAATAGCACATTATTTCTTCCCTCCCTTTTTCTGGCTTCTCTTGCTTGGCCTCTTCCTTTTTCTGTTCTTCTTTTTCTTAATTTCTGACTCTGATGGCGAGGAGTTGATGGAATCCCATGAGTCTTGCTGCTCTGCATTTTATATATTATAAAATATTAATAAATATACATGCTTTTAGCAAGCTTCACCTTTAGGTTGCAGTGTAATATATATAATTACAACAAACATTACTATCAAATCTAAGCTACTATGCTATCAAACCAAAATTACTATCCTATCACAGCTATCAGATCATATGGGAAATTGTGATCTTTTATAGTGTAGCGCAGCAAAAAAAGTAAATATAGGCATTATAGAGTTTGAAGTTTAATTGCATTTCAGTTAATGTGTACATGTAGTATACATCAACATACAGTATAGTCATGAAATGCTTCAAAGATTTCAAAAAAGATTGTAAAACATTTAAACTGTACTTTAAACAATATTGACAAATATGAGGACACAATAAATTTACATTTGTGCATTTGGCAGACGCTTTTATTCAAAGAGACTTACATTGCATTATACTATACATTGTGTCTGAGTATGTGCAATCCCTGGGTTTGAACCCATGACCTTGGGGTTGTTAACACCATGCTCTAACCACTGAGCTACAGGAAAGACAATAAGATCAACAAATAAACTGATGATTTATGTGTTTGATTTTTTTTTCTGTGCCATTAAATTAACATCAGAATTAGATATTTTCTTTTTTCAAAAGAATGTATATTGTACAGTTATATGTACACAGTTTGTTATTTTTGGGTCAGTTTTACAGTAGCTGTGGCCATCTTTGTTGTGTGCAGTTACCATGGCTAATAGGGATGTAGTGGTACACGTATTGGTAGTACCTCGCTAGCAACTTGCTAGTGTTTGTTGAATGACATTCAAAATTGCACTACCTGCACTGTTTTTTTTCATATACACCTTTACATATATATTTATATACATACATTGTAAATACTGCACACTTTAAATCTTTAAATTTTTACATATATACTTTTTTTACTTTAAATCTTTAATTTCTTAAACTTTAAAACTTTTTTTTACTTTTTCTTAAACTTTAATTGTTTTACTTTTGTTTTTGTAAGACAGTCGTGTAAAGCATTTCACTGCATGTTGTACTGTGTATGATCTTGCATGTGACAAATAAAATTTGAATTTGAATTAGTTTCTATGAGCCACTATACGTAAGACATCAGTCATATTGGAGCGTTGTGCAAACCCTTAGGTGCAAGTTTACTGTGCGTCTGCAACCCTAGTTATGTGCATGCAAATTATTGTGGCATTCTTGAATACTCTAGATAATTACTGTGACACAGTTTAAAACACTTATGTTACATCCTATGTCATACGTCACGTCGTGGTTTAAACTGCAAGAGGTGTTACGCATTCTTCGTAAGTTCTTTGATGGTTTCAATACCTTTATTTTGGGCTGATTCATCTTTGATTAAAAAACGAACATCTGATAGAAACCACAAACGAAACAAACACTTACACGAACATAAATGTAATAATAAAAAAAATACGACCTACTTTTTCATCTACCTTGCACTACCGTCCTTGTGCTGTCGTGGACTGGAAGGACTGGGAAGAATCGATTCCAAAAATAAATGGACTTGTTGGACTTGAAGCGTCTTTGCATGCTTTTGAATCCCTCTCGCGATACTTTACCACTTCAAGTACAAGCTTTGTAATTGTGTCATCTCGCCAACATACAAAACATAGTAAATCGAGTAATAAATCTGGTAAAAAATAATTTTTTTACATTGTTAATAAATTGAGGCCACTGTCATGATTTAAAATTGTATGTTAAACCATATAAAATTGATTTATTCACTAATGTTCTGGTGGAGGCTCCAGCCTCCTATCTACCACACAAGCAGAGGGAGTGGGAGTCTTATCCTGCCCTCATTGGATAACGTGTATTTATTGATCAGTTTGCTCACCGCCTGCCTCGACCCCCTTGCTTGTAAACACGTTTATGATTGTCTGCCGCCGGCCTCTACATTTGCTTGTGTAATGCTTATGATTGTTTGCTGCCTGTCTCAACCCACGTTTGTTTACATTACCTCTGTTTGTTAACATTATTAATAAATACTACAGATGGATCCGAACTTCTTAGACTCTTTGTTACAGAAGACTTCACCAATACAGGATCCAACAGCTATCTTGCAAATGTCATCCGACATCACGTTGCAGGCATCTCAGTTGGCTCACCAACAGCTCGCTCGCCTCACTACATTAACCGAGGAGCTGGTAAGAGCGTTTCAAGGAGCTCACTTCATTTTACCGAACCCAATCTCATCTTCCAGCATGTCACAACAACCTACCACTACAAACGCTTCAGGTCCGGTAAGCCCTCATTTAGCGTTTCCTGACAAGTTTGATGGCTCACCAGAGAGATGTAAAGGAGTTTTTACAATGCTCTCTTTTTGTCACCCAACAACCATCTCTATATCCCACTGAGGCTAGTAGAATTGCATTTGTCTGTTCGCTTCTAACCGGACGAGCCTAAGACTGGGCAACAGCAATATGGAGATTGGATGGTTCCATGTTCCCAACCTTCGATATCTTATTTGAAGGTATTCGAACACCCCCCTAGAGGTAAGAACCTTGGAGAGGAGTTACTCACTATTATTCAAGGGAAAATGTCTGCTTCGGATTACGCTCTGTTCTTCCGAACTCAATCAGAACTTGCATGTCGTGATGAAGGAAAGAATCTGGGGGAATTCATTGATCTGACCATACAGGTGGACAATCTACAACGTACCCGGAGACATCAGAATCAACCTCGCCCGTTCACAAGTTTCTCACCAGCAGAACCTATGCAATTGGAATTTGGACATCTTACCCAGGAAAAATTAAATAACAGCACCGGTTATGCTTATACTGTGGGGAACCAGGTCATCTGAAGTTTTCCTGACCTGTACGCCCTAATCCAGATTGTCGTCTGGTGAGTTCAACCACCATTCCAGTGAGCCCTAACACTAACATTACTCTTCCAGTAACGTTGTTTATAGCGGACCAGATCGTGGCTACCAAGGCTTTAGTTGACTCTGGAGCAGCCGGAAACTTCATTTCCTATTTACACAACTAACCCAGAGACTAAAACTAACAGTGGGGATGATTCACAGTGAAATTATTCAATTTTACGTCATCTCATCACGTCATCACCCCACCGTATTAGGTCTTCCCTGGCTTCAAAAGCATGACCCAGTGATATCCTGGAGTGAGGGTGAACTACAACAATGGGGACCAGCCTGTTTAAAGAACTGTATTTAAACTATCAATCCTCTGAATAACCCAACCCTGTCTCTAACCTCTGATCAACAGGTTCTTGAGGCCTACCAAGATCTGATGGAGGTATTCAATAAAAAGAAGGCCTCACAACTTCCTCCACACCGTACTGTTGAGTGCGCAATTGATTTAATTCCCGGTGCTGTACCTCCTAAAGGATGCATCTTCCCATTATCTCAACCCGAGTCTGAGGCTATGAAAAATGACATAGAAGAAGAACTTGTGAAAGGCTTTATTCGGCCCTCGAATTCTCCAGCCTCCGCCAGTTTCTTCTTCGTGAAGAAGAAGAGCGGTATAAAGACGGGTCAGAGGTGTGTGGATCCATTTGCAAACAGTTTATTAAACAAATAACAAGGCAGAGGCGTAAATGGAAACAGGCAGAGGTCATAGGCAGGCAGCAAGCAAACGTAATCCAAAACACAGGCAAAAGGTCGGGGCAGGCAGATATCAATCGTTAAACAGACAAATCCAAAGGGCAGGCAGCAAAAATCACAAAACGATAAACTGGCTGGGTCGAACACAAAAGGCAAACGGTAGATCATAGGAGAAAACGCTGGAGGAGAAAATGTTACCTAAGGCACACAAGACTTCGCAATGAGCTTGAGCAAACACACAGCTTATAAACGCTAGGGTTAATGATCAGCAGGTGCTTCTTCCGGGTCAGATTGGCAGATAAGGGCTCATGGGAATTGTAGTTCGGATGACAAGTTCAATAATCCGGAGAGGGCTCACACCGCTGCCGCGTTGGAGAGGAGGCTGGAGCCTCCACCGTAAGAGAGCCCCCCCCTGCGAGCGGCCCCTGAAGCGAACCCTCTGACGTCGGGATCGTCCACGTGGTCGAGGGGCCGGTTTCTCAGGAAAATTTCTATGAAACTCCTCTGTCAGCATAGGGTCCAGGATATCACCTGCGTTGATCCACGACCGCTCCTCTGGGCCGTACCCCTCCCAATCCACCAAGTACTGCAAAGTGCCACACCGACGTCTGGAGTCCAGCAGGGAGCTGACTCAGTAAGCTTCCTCACCGTCGATTATCAGGGGGGAGGCCTGCTCACCGGGTACTTCCTCAGCCTCTCTCTCCGGAGCAGCAGCGGGTTTGAGCAGCGACATGTGGAAAGTAGGAGAAATTCGGTAATTAGATGGGAGTCTTAAACGAAATGATACTGGGGTTATTTGTCTGATTATTTGAAAAGGGCCTACGTACCTGGGGCTTAGCTTGCGGCGGGGAAGTCTCATCCGAAGGTCTCTAGTAGATAGCCATACCCACTGACCTGGTGAATACCTTGGACCAACTCGGCGACGGGCATTGGCGTGATGCTCTTGTCTGCGCACAGCTCGTTGCAGATGATGGTGACGATGGTGCAGCTCTCTCCCAGGTCTCCTCACTTCTTTGGAGCCAATTGTTGACAGTAGGTAACTCTGTAGGTTCCCCAGACCAGGCAAAAAATGGTGGTTGATATCCAAGCATACATTTGAAGGGTGTAACTCCTGATGCAGGCTTAATAAGAGAGTTTTGGGCATATTCTGCCCAAAAAAGATATCTAGACCAGTCGTCCTGGTTTGTCTGGCAATAGGTTCTCAAAAATCTAGTTATTTCCTGGTTGAGTCTCTCAGTTTGACCATTAGACTGTGGGTGGTACCCAGAAGTTAAACTAATATTCACCCCAAGAGCCTTAAAGAAGGTAGTCCATACTCTTGAAGTAAACTGTGGACCTCGATCTGATACAATATCCTCCGGGATTCCATAAAATCTGAAAACCTCCTGGCAGAGTATCTCAGCAGTCTCAAGGGCAGAAGGTAACTTGGGCAAAGGCACCAATCTACAAGCTTTAGAGAACCTGTCAATTATCGTGAGAATTACGTTTTTTCTCTGAGAAGATGGAAGGTCAGTTACGAAGTCTAATGCTATGTGTGACCATGGACATTGTGGAATTGGTAGTGGCTGCAACAAACCGGCTGGCCGTAGTTTTAAAGGTTTTGAGGTTTGGCATTCGACGCATTGATTAATGAACTGGACTGTGTCCGGAACCAGAGACGGCCACCAGTAACGATTCCTTAGTAGTTCCAATGTTGCGTTGATACCCGGATGACCAGAGCTGGGATGACGATGAATTAGTGACAGCAATCTCTTTCTTAGGCCTTCCGAGACAAATGTTTTGTTACTTCCGCTCCTATTTTAAAACACCCTAACCCTGAGTTACAATTCATAGTCGAGGTTGATGCCTTTAATACAGGTGTAGGGGCAATTCTCTCCCAATGTCATGGTAATCCCTCCAAGCTTTATCCATGTGCCTATTTCTCACGCAAATTGTCCCCGTCCAAATGAAATTATGTTGTGGGAAACCAAGAATTATTAGCCATTAAACTAACCTTACAGGAATGGAGACATTGGCTAGAGGGAGCTTCACATCCATTTATCATCCTTACAGACCATAAAAATCTTGAATACCTGCAAAGTGCTAAGAGACTAAATCCACGCCAAGCCTGCTAGGCACTGTTTTTTTTTCTTGGTACCGTCCAGGCACCAAGAATGTGAAAGCAGACTCCTTATCGCGGCAAACTGAGGAACCATCTACTAGCACAAGTGATGAACCCATCATTCCCAACAGAATACTTCTAGCACCACTAATCTGGGACATTTCTACGGAAATTAATGCAGCGAACAATCAGAACCCCCCACCCACTGATTGCTCACCCGATCTAACGTTCGTCCCAGAGACCCTTCGTAAACATTTAATCTCTTTAGTACACGATTTACCGAGTTCAGGTCATCTAGGAAACTTCTAAGAAACCGTTACTGATGGCCCTCTCTAAGCTCACACACAATCCGATACATTAAACAATGCTCCGTATGCCAAACTTTAAAGAACCCCAGACAGTGTCCGGCCGGATTACTCCAACCACTACCCACCCCTCATCGACCTTGGTCCCACATAGCGATAGACTTTATCACCGATCTTCCATTGTCCCATGGAAAAAACACCACAATCCTGACAATAATAGACAGGTTTTCCAAGGCATGCAGACTTATCCCATTAAACAAATTACCTACTTCATTTGAAACCAATGAGATACTATGCAACAATGTATTTAGATTTTATTTTCAATTTACTTCTAGAGTCTGGCCTGCTAGTTTGGGAGTGAACATCAGCCTCACTTTAGGTTATCACACTCAGTCCAACGGTCAAACCAAACGTCTAAACCAAGAGGTAACAAGATTCTTAAGATCTTATTGTCAAAAGCATCAAGAGAATTGGCTTCAGAGGAGTGAGCAGGTATGGGAAAGAGCCCACACACATATCCTACATGCTGTCAGAAGACAAACAGAGCAGGCCAACACACTGAGAATTGGACCCAAGTATAGTCCTGGCCAATGGGTATGGCTAACTACAAGGGACCTACGGATGAAACTTCCATGTCATAAATTGAACCCTAGGTACGTAGGTCCATTTCAAATCAAAAAACAAGTTAATTCTGTCTCTTTTCGTTTAAAAATCCTCTCTACCACACCAGCAGAGGGAGCCGTCACCTGAGTATTAACGATATCCAACCCGGACTACATCCCCCATCATGCATCTGCACCAACGCTGTTTACTTTCTGCTCTTCACCTGTTCCTCATTTAGACCGGCTATATAAACTGGACTCTTTCTATTCTTCATTGCAAAGTCTTGTTTGCCCTGTGCTGCAATTCCGAGTGGTTTTCCCATTGTTATTCTGATTGTGTTTTTGTGTATGACCTGGATTGTTTTTTGGATTATTGATTCTTGCTGTCTGCCTTCATTGGATAACGTGTATTTATTGATCAGTTTGCTCACCGCCTCGACCCCCTTGCTTGTAAACACGTTTATGATTGTCTGCCACCTGCCTCGCCCTTTGCTTGTGTAACGCTTATGATTGTTTGCTGCCTGTCTCAAACCACGTTTGTTTACATTACCTCTGTTTGTTAACATTGTTAATAAATACTGCAGATGGATCCGAACTCCTCAGACTCTTCGTTACAGCTAACATGTTTTGTTTATTTTTTATATGCAGTTTTATGCATTCGTTTTATTCTTGTTCATGTCTGAATATACAGCAACCATCCAATCGCGAATGTTTACCTAATGTTGAATTCATTTCATATTTTAATTGTACTGTCTTTCATATTCGGATTTTAGGCCCAGGACTGCATCTACGAAATCTTCGTCTTTCAATAAACCTTTTACCTGTTGACACATTTCAGGTAAGTGAGTTTCCTCCGCTGTTCTCTGTTCAATTTGTAGTCATTTGTAGTTTCAACATTGGTTTTCTGTGTTTGTCTCCCTGGGTGTTCCTTATTGCCTTGGTAACACTTGTGTGTTTAAAGCAGGGGTGTCCAAACTTGGTCCAGTTCAGTAATACTTTATTATGTCCTGCCTCCTTAACTTCACAATGTTTCCATTTCACCATCATTTACATGGCCCCTCGCTGGTGGTCTGCTTCTTTTTTCACTTTTAGTATCACAGTGTTCACACCCCTTATTTTTTGGATTTATTACTTCAGCACACACACAAACACTGGTATTCATTGTAGTCGGGTTGACTGAGATAACACAACACACACACCTTCTCCAAGCTAACACACACACATACCCCTCCTCCACACTAACACAACACTCACCTTCTCCTCACTAACACAACACACACTCTTTCTCCATGTTAACACAACACACACCTCAACACACACACACCTCCTTCACGCTAATACAACACACACACCTCCTCCATGCTAACACAACAAACACACCTCCACGTTAACACAACACACTCCTCCGCCACGCTAACATGACACACACCTCCACACTAATACAACACACACACCTCCTCCACACTAACGCAACACACACACCCTCCATGCTTACACAACACACACACCTCAATACAGCATCGGCCAACATAGATTTTTTGGTGTGTTCCACATTGTTGGCTGTAGTTGGTCCCTGTGGCTTTTATCAGCCAATTCAGCATGTTGCAGAGTCGAATCATTCTGATCAGCTGTTCGGCTTAGTAAACCAGTGCACAAGAAAAAAAGGAATCTGTCATGAAAATGTCAAGAGTGAATACACAGAACACTCTTCTCATTTTTTGGATTCTCATTCCAGTACATGAATATTTTTTAAAAATATGTCTGTCTGGAGCGAGGCAAGTGAATCTGTCTGTGGTGTAGCAGACAATGGAGAATGTGTGTTAATGTAAACACAGTGAAATTGCTCTCTAAAACATTCACCCATTTGAATGTGCACCTGTTCCACATACACCTTACTAACTCCTAAATTTGCATTGTTTAACTAAATTTAACTGTTAAAAAACCCTGTTCTTGTATAATGGTCATCTTGTTCCTAATGTCAGATCTATTCCTACTTGTAACTTTGTAGGCTAAGCTTGCTGGTTCTGCATCTGCTAAATAAATAAATGTAGATGTAGTAAGTCATGACCAGCCAATCAACAAACAGCATGATAACATGACAACTATTCAACTACTTAGTCTCACATCTACACTAATAAGGGATAGTGTACATACACAAGTTTACACCAACAAGTTATACTGATGTGTGCACTCACATTTATACATGACAAAAAACAAAGCTATCTGCTTTTTCAACCATCACTGAAAGTATGTGTGTCCATAGGCAGAAATCACAGGAGAGTCAGGACCCACCCCATCTGAGGGTTGACCCTCTGTAAAGAAACACGGTGTGTGTTGTAAATATAATGATATTGTCAGGACGTCGGTTTGATCAGCCGGGTTTGTATTGTTTTCTGTCGGACCATGCGGTTGTTTGACAGTTTGCACGTGCTCCGGTGTCCGCGTCACCCCTCCCCTCTCCAAGGTCGCCAAGAGCGTTTCCTGACCAGTCGAAGCTCTGAAAGCTTTTTCTTAGTTAGCTTAGCTTAGCCCAGCTTAGCTTAGCTTGTATATCTCTTAGTTTAGTCTTAGTCATAGTCTAGTCACTTAGTTGTTGTCATGTTTGTCCTAAGCTTCAGCGTGCTTGTTGTTTTTGTCTTGTGTTTGTTTTTTCCCAGCGTTCCCGTTCACCCATTCCAGTTTTCCTCTTGGTTGTCTTCTTTCCTGGAGTCTGTTGTTGCCTGCCTGCCCGCGCTCTCCTACCTGCCCTGAGGTGGTGGTCTCCGCATTGTGGCTGCACCAGTCATTCTCCTGCTCTGCCACGTTCCCCTCTCGGGTCCCGCCTCTGCCATCACCTCAGCAATCCGCACGACCACTGGCTCAGTCTCCAACACTCATCCACCTATACTCACCTGCTGCCTGCCTGCTCTGTGGTCGTTCTGCTACTCACCTGCTGCTCGCCTGCTCCGTGGTGGTTCTGCTACACACCTGCTGCCCGCCTGTTTCGTGGTGGTCCTGCTACTCACCAGCTGTCCGCCTGCTCTGTGGTGGTTGCTCCATTCCTGCTGCCCACATCGCCATTCCTGGCTGGTTGTCACACCATCTGCAGTTGCTGGTGGAACACTACTGCACATCTGTCACTGGCAGCTACTCCACCCTGAGCCTCTCCGTCTTTCTGGACTGAGTCATTGGTTTGAATGACAAGTCTATTGTCAATATACTTGCATCTGGGTTTTCTGTCATCCTTGAACCTGACAGATATATACTTGTAAGTAGTAAAACAATACAAAAATGTGTTTTAAGTTTAGAAACATTTTGAGTCCCCCTCCCTTCCCTTACAGTTCTTTGATCCACTGCCTTTACCTTACCTACACACACAAATCCAGTGAGAGAACAGAGTTTTGCAGGAGTTGAGAAGTTCCAGTAAGTGTCTGTCAAGAGTATTTTACTCATTTTAAATATCAAAGTGATTATCTTTATTACAGTTGATGCTGAGTCACTTATAAATTATTTATGATAAAGAAATAATGATAACCAGTGTAGTTTTCCATTAATCTGCTATGTTAGTGATTATAACAATACCTTGCTTGTTTGTTTAATACCGTAGATTGTTGCATAGTAAGTCATATAAGCGTGTGTGTGAACTGATATTAGGTTAATATTGTAGATGTACCGTTGTGTTGGGTTTTGTATTGTGGCAGATCAGTGGGTTTGCTGCAGTTGAATATCTAAGTAAGTCCTCTGTCCCAGAAGAAACCTAAAATACCGTGTAAAGGATTCAAGATAATTTCATATTTATAATATGACCGCTTGCAAACCTATGATCCTAAATTATATTTAAACAGCTATCATGTACACTTATCCTTACCCGTTCAACTTTGTCTGTATTATTTGTGTCCCCTTCAAAAATTGCTCTTAAGTAATTTTGTTTTTTTTCCACCCCATCTGTTAGATTATAGATAAATCTACACCTTTGTGTGTCCTCAACTGTCTTTGCACACACGGCCTCATACACCACATGCTGCCTGTTAAAGGTGCCCTGTCTGGCTGGGGTCTGTGATGTTCTATTGACACACACGATATTAGACCATCAACAGATCTCTGACTTTTCACAGAAGGAGCAAACTTTTTACATTAATATTAATCAGATTCACTACAATGGTCTAAACATAAATGTATTATTTCATTTCCAAAACAAACAGCATGCTGTGTGACTTAGACAAAGTTAAGGAAAACATGGTGCTCCGCTGCCTATATTGGCAGCTGCTTTCTGAGGGAGGATTCCAGCCTCATAAACCTCAGCAAACAGTCAGTATATGTCAGTATAAGTTCATGTGCCACAAATGTTTTGTTTATAAAATGTAAAGCACATATAATTAATGAGTAAAATAGTCTATTCAAATTAAAATCCTTATCAAACTGTTTATATTAGTATTTTTAAATATTTAATTCTACTTGAAGTAATGATGCACGTTACAGACAGAGAATGTGTGTGGAGAAAAGGCACAGATTATCTAAAAATAATGGACTATATATTATTTTATCATCAAACTTATTCATTTTGATTTACTTGAACCTTTCAGAGAGACCCCTAACCCTATCATCCACAACAGAAACACCACATATTGATCAGATGTGCTTATGATGAAAACACTGTCTACATCCAGCAGGCACAGGACGTCAACATGACGTCAGATTGACGTTGTACCCCAACGTCGTGGGGACGTTGCATTTTGGTTGGCACACAAAAATGACATCATTCCAAGTTGGAATTTGACAGCTTGACAGTTTTGACAGTTGTTAGATTTTGACTGAAACCGATTATTATTGGCATTATTGGCATGACATCAAACCTTTAACAGAACCAGTAATTTTGTTGCAAAAATCAGCATCCAGGCAGAAAAACAAAACAAAACATACAGAGAAAGTGTAACAATAAGATTGGACAGAGGTATGAATGCAAAAACAATTGTTCAAGCAACAGGAATGACCTGCCAATCAACAAAAAGTGTATATTTGAACATTTGTGTTATTTCTGTGTGACAGATAAGTAACTCTAAAAAATAGTTTTGACAGGCC